>UCOM01000445.1:0-80548 GCA_900474385.1 Ormyrus pomaceus
AAGAATAAATTACTCCAGAGATGTGTAATTTTTCTACACAGAATAATACAAATTTAAAGCATGATCTATTAAATATTTCATGCAAATGGGGATAAAGTTCCCCTTAATGTCAAAATCGCCCGAGTTTCACTCAAATGTAGGGGTAATTTTTGACTAAAATTTTTCTGCGTGTATGTATAATTACAGCTTAGGAATAATGCGCTCTAAAACGAAGGCAAGAAACGCACTTTTATTCAAAAGCTAAAAAGCACCGAGTGCTCGTCAAAATAAAACAGTGCTATCGGCAATAAGTCCTTGAGGAACAATTGTCGAGGTGCAGATGTCGACCCTGACGCTGTAACGAGATCGGATAACGATTAAACTATTGGGAATATCGATGATGTCAACTGCAGCGCATAAAACGAAAGTTAGCGCAGGAAACGGAGTGATCGACAATTTCTTTCGCGATTTATCATCTCCTGCGGTGCGGCTGCGTTTTAATCTTTCCGAACGGATCGTGCTGACGCATAATAACTTTTTCCGGAAGCTTCAGCTATTCAAAGTAGGCGCGCGATTTTTATGTAACGGCAGGCAACTCTGACGTTTTTTTTTTTTTTTAGTTTCTCATATTTTTTAATCAACATTTTATAGAGGTGACTAAAGTAAAAACAATGCAATACTTTTATAGCGCAGGAAAAAGGCAAAGTGACGGCAACAATTTTTGCTACCTTTCATTCTACCCTCCGCGTGACATCCGAAGCGAAGCCTTCGTTCGCAAGCCCTTAATCATGTTTTACGGTGGAAACTCGATAAAAAGCAGCAATAAATCCAGCGGATCCTTCTTATTAGCGCGCGAAACGGGATCCTTTCCATCAGGCTGCTGAACAAAGCTCGAAACCAAACAATACGGCGACCTCTCCTCCTCTCTCGGCTAAAAGTTTAAAGCTTCAATTTCCAGCGACTTCCGGGAAAGGATTTGGCGCCGTGCGCGTCAAACGACGGAATAAACTCTCTCGTCGCGGAGGAAAGCCGATTAAAGTCCGGATATCCTCGGGGGCGAGCTTCTCGACGAGCCGCCGAAGCGTCAATAATATTCCGTATCCGGCCCAAATCCAGATTCGAAGCGTGTCTGCTTCTGACTTTCAATATCAGCGGGGAGAGGAGGAAAGAGTGGCGAGAGGATGGAGTTCGGTGCGTGTCTTCTATAGAGGCCGTTTCAATCTCGGATTTTTCAAACTTTATCGAGAGGGTATTGGGACGAGTAATGAAATTAGAATCGAAGTAAATATTTGCGGCAGAACGATAAAGAAAAAACTGCTTCTCGCAAGTTCTTCGTTTACAATAAAAAGTTTGAACGGCTGCGCGAATGTTTAATGAATCCGTTATTCCTTAATTCACTGCAATAATTTATTAGCCATTATTGAACTTACAATATGGTAGGTAGGAAGCTTATATACTTTTGTTTCCTCTTCCTCTATCATGGAAATCAACGCTTTTACCTAATTTCACGCGTCGAACTCTAATCCGAAACATCACGCATCCCGATAAGAACAACCTCGAACCGATAAAAACAGCTGATCGCGGAAATAACCGTCGCACTATCTTTCCCCCCATAAATAAACTTCCTTCAATCCTATCAGCCGAGAATGATTATACTCCGATAAAGAAAGCCACTTGACCCGAGCGAGCGCTCATAACCCCGTGTTCCTCCCCAACAAATTCCACTCCAGCGCGACGACTCGCGCCCAGACTCGGCTCCATTGTCGCGTCTTCTTCGGGGGGCGACTTTCCCAGGTTTTCCCGGGGAAGCGAATCAATAAACCCGAGAGGGGGCTGCTGTGCGAGTGGGGCGTCCCGCAGGGGGAGCGGCGGCAGCGGCAGCAGCGGCGCGGCGAAGAAATCTCGCGAGGGTCGCGTGTACAGTCCATTGTCGCCGCTCTCTGCCAAATTGCCCGCGAGAGCGGCGGCGGCGGCGGCGGCGGCGGCGGTGGCGTTGCCGCTGCACGAGACGATGCGCCGGCAGCTTCTCTCCGAGAGCGAATAACGGTGGGAGTGCAAGGCTTCGCAGGACGGGAGGAATGCGGTATACTGTTGCGGAGATCGCGATTCCGCTTTTTAGGGATTGATTTATTCGAGGATTTCTGCGGCCGAGGGAAGAATGGAGAATGTTATATAGGCGAGGAGGATGGGTATTGTGGGTATAAATAAATAATTGTGGGATTCTCAGAAGTTGTAAGTGCTGGCTTTTACGTTTGAGAGATGTGCTTGGTGCAGTTTATAATCTGAATGTCGATGATTGTTTTAGTGTGCTATCAATTTACTCAGCAATTTAAGGAGGATTTCATAAAGTATTGTTCTCTATAATGGACATATTAATGCGGCTGTTACAGTAATGGGAGGAAAATTATCGAGATTCTGTCATCGGTGTGTTACTAAAATTTACCTCTATATAAATGCTGTCAGAAGTATATTATTTCATATTCTCAAGCATTAACGTATTAAAACGTCCAGGGTACAAACGACGCGAACTATTTCATTTCTATATAATAACGGACGCTTCGCACGGCAGTTGCAACAAAAGGTTTTCCTTTAAAATATTCCAACCCTTCAAATCATCCCTCGAACCCTTCAGTCACTCCGCGCAGTCGCGTGCACGACACAGAAATAATTAAAATCCTTCTATATCCGACTAGCAAAACCGCTTCATCGTCCAGACAGTCGCGCAAAAAGCATCAGAAAGAAAGCAAGCTCGGCTCTAATCGAGCCGAGCACTACACCGACCTTTAATATCCGAGAGAGAGAGAGAGAAAAAGCGAACGAGCCGAAAACGACATTGAAAATGCGCTAGCCATTGTCTCGGGAATGACCCTTCGGCTTTCTCGATTTCCTCTCCACTCGCGGGGGTACCGCCGCCGCCGCCGCCGCCGACGAGGAAAAGGAGGGGGCAATGGATGGCGGCGGGCGCATTAATGCGTTTCTGGGAAAGAAGGGGCGTAAACAAAGGCCGCCCGATGGACGAAAAATGCACCCCGTAATGCAGCCGAGCGACGTGCGTGTGAATGTGTGCGAATATGGGGGGACGCGTCGGTGTGGACTTGATCTTGAAAAATGAGGATTGGTATTGATTTTGATATTACGGTTGCGCCGAGAACGCTTTTCTCGGGTTTCTGGCCTGGACGGATGGAGAGGTGTGTGCGTGAGAAGCGTGAAAGTGCACGGATGATTAGAGATTTATTGATGGCGAATTGGATTTTAGGGTGTTTAGGGATTCGAAGTTTAGTTTATTTGTTAGAAGGGTGAAGTATTTAAAGGGATGTTGGTTATATTTTTGGTTGTGAAAATAAACGTAAAATAAAATAGAATTGTTGCCTTAAAGGATTTATTTAGCTTTCAAATTATAAAATTAATTAACAACTCATTGATGCAAAGGGAAACTAGCAAATTAATTTTTAATTAATTTGAGTGCTCTCTTGAAACTGAAAATAACTCAATATCCGCTTTTACTACAAACGTAGTTTCTGAATTAAAATCCAGGTATTCACCGGATATCAGAGTTATCCAAACATTAATTACTTTATTATACTATAAAATTACTGCATATTTTAATGAAAACAAAACTTCAGATAAAACAGATCAACATTTCATCAATTTAAATTACTGAATTGGTTTTATTACTCACTTTGATTATCATTGCTCTTCATTGTAAAGTAAGATGGGTCTTTTCATGCAGAAATTCTTCTGTGCAAGTCTAATTTGATTAAAGCACATTATCCGTCTAGAGCTAAATGGCGAAAGCTAGTAAGATTCTAGCTGAACCTCGTTATTAAAACTTTTCTTTAATATCGAAAAAGGAAATTAGATAGTCTCAATTTCTTAAATTTAATTAAATTTAGGATAATAATAAGAGAAGAATTCCATTTAGCTAACTGATATAAAGTTATTGAGGATTTTCGATAAGAATTTTAATCAAATACCTTTAAGGCACATCCCGCTTACTAAATTTAGCTCATATCGAAATACTTGCTGTATTGCACGTAATTCATTTCTTTTTTCGAATTTTCGTAAAATTTTTTACCACCTTTAAATGCGATTAACATCAAACAGCAGTTAATATTACTTAAAACCGAGAAAAACACGAAATAACACACCCCTCAACCCATAAAGGCACTAATTACAATAGTCGGCAACCCCCCCGTTTAAAACAACGCTAAGCTTACCCGCAAAGAAAGTTAATGACACTCGGCGGTAGGCGGCACGCGAGAGAGCCGCGCGCGCCGCCCAGGGAAAATGAGGCTCCGCAGCCAGCGGCTTCGCTTTATCATTCGTTCGGCCAGAGTAACGAGCGCCGACGCTCCGCGACGCTTTCGGAGGAGTAATTGCGGGCTCTACGGGCGGGCCGATTTTAACCGGGGGATTCTCGCGTCACGGGGAAAAATAGGCCCGGGCCTCGAACGGAGGCAGGGCTCGCTGTAAACAAACGCCGCGCGCGGGGCGTCGATATCGATTCGTCAGGGCCACACTGATGGCTTCGAGACGCGGGGGTGCCAATCGGGCGACATTCGCGATGCGGTCCAACGGCGGGGGACTGGGAAATCGAGCGGCGGTACTGACGTTTTTTTTTGTGTAAGAAATGCAGGCTCAATGGGGGTTACGTTTTCTTATCGACTGATTAACTGGTTTAATGTATAAAAAACGTCTGTTATAAATCAATTTAGTATGTTATCTGATTAATTTGTAATTAACGATCGGTGCACGTTTCGCCATTTTTGAAACAAGTTACGAGGTTTTTTTACCGGGGAAAGAGAAAAAGTGGAAAAATAAGTCACGGAAGACTTATGTGAGTGTGTCTTTGTTAATGGAAATAGCCAACCTTGCGTCTGGAAATTATCCCAACGGTAGAAGGTTCGCTCAAAAGTAAACAGATCAGCTTACTTAGTTTAAATTCCTTAATGACTGAAGCTATTGTATCTTAAGGACAAAAGCGCCCTTAAGTTGGAGGACGGATAAAATCGATTCGATTACGATTCTCCGAATAATTAATTACGAATGAAGTTTTCAAAGCCCGGACTATTTTAATTAAGATTCTTGTAAATTTTTCAGCAACGACATTCCGGTCTTTCCGTTGTATTTAATTTCGCGACTTGAGCGTAAAGTGTCTAAATGAAATTGACCTTTAAATTTATTTGAAAAAGTTTCGCTGAATTGTAACATTAATGCTCTGTAAATAGAATACTTCAAAACATGCTGGAGATTACGTCACAACAAAGGGAGAATTAGAGGGTACCTCAAAATGTCATTACTCGTGTCGCAGTACAGCGCCGGAGGCGTTGCGGTGTTATCAAACCGCTAACGAGGAGAGGCTGGAGAAGTTGGAAAAAATCTTTTCAAATCTTACTTCGCTTCTGAAGCAGTTTGCATTTATCTAAAGTTTATAACATATTTAAAAAAATTAAACTTTTGATGTAATAAAAACCGCTGTCTTGCATTGATGAATTTTTGTTGTATATTTTATTTCAGAAAATAAGTAAGATTTTTTATACATTTTATCATTTACCGACGTAAGCATTGTAACTACGTTCTGGTTATAAGACATATTACCCTACTTTCTTAGAATTTCAGTCCAAATATCTTAGTTATTTGCATTGACTGCAATCGTTAAATCGGCCAAGTCTTAAATTTTCGAAATACCCTTTCTGCTTACGGCGCATTTCATTAATTTCCTTCGTTCAAATGCCACTCGTGCGAAAAATGTGTAACGCAAATGGAAATCAGTTCCTGATTTCGCGGCGCAAATTAACAAAGAGAAATCTCAAATGCCGCCTGGAACGTGCCCTCGAAGAAATCGTTAAAGATTTCACTTGCCCTTGCGGGTAAACAGAAATGCAGCCGGTCAGCTTATATAGACATCGCACCGCGGCGTTGGCTAATCCGGTCAGTCGATAGTTTTTTGCGCGAGAGCTGCATAAAAGGCGAAAATCTCTTTGCCGCTGGCAGTTTACCAGGAACTGAAACGCGCCCCGATTCGAAATCGGAATGAACTACTGAAATAGATCTCTGGTTTTCAGGAAAATACTAACGGGGACAGGAAGTTTGTCGCAGTACTTCAAGAAATCCAAATTCTTTCTTTAAGCTATTATTTATTTGGCAGAGTGTATAAGGCTCTATGCACCGCGCGATTCTACTGGCGCTTGCAGAAAAGTTTTATTGGTTTTATTGAAATACTTTGACGTTTTAAAAAATAAATTAATTTTTGTTTATTTTTAATTCTTCTTTTTATCGTTTTTTGTCCATGAATTTTTTGAAAGATAAGGGCATTATGAATGAACATGTTATTGTATGTAGGAACAGTTGTATGATAAAGTGCCTTAAAAATGAAATGAGTCATATTGAGCAATATACTGCGCTAATTTAGTGTTTAAAAATTGTTTGTCAATGATAACAATAAAAAATTGACTCAAGCAATTTATTTTAGTTCCTTTATAATTAAGATAAATTACAAAATTTATTTACTGTGCAAAATACTATCTTAAATACAGTATCAAATGCACTTATTTTAGGAAAAAATGTTAAGTTAATTTATTCTAACGATATATAAGTGATAATTTTATGTTTTTGACAAAAAGAGCATCCTTGCAATATTGATTTTATGTATTGGCTGTGTACGATGAAGTTTGATACCAAAAGCAATCTCTCCGTACTATAAATACACTCAGCACCATCTCATCTCCGTTTCGAATTTCGAATACAAATTCGAAATACTGTTTCTTCGAAGTGATTCCAGTCGATGCGCCACTGTATACGTTTCAAAAAGAAAAGCATCCCATAAAAAGTTACACCTACAGATATAATAATTCAATTACCGCGCGCATCTTCAAAAGCACCCACCGCACTCCCATTTTCTCCGATTTCAATCTATCAACCCGTCCGCAACACCCTTCCACTCAGCGTCAATTACCAGCGACCCCCTAAAAACACCCGTCCGCAAAAAGGCAGCAGCAGCAGCAGCCGAGCTAACGGCGCGCGCGCCGGCAAAAAGCGTCGACCTCGTCAGGTCGCCGCGTCGCGGTGCATTGACACCGAGAGCCGCGCCGCGCGCGCGAAAAAAAATACAATGCCCGCCGCGGCGGAAAATCTATGCCGGCGCGTTTATTATTGCGTGTCAGCGCGAGAGGCGCTGCCGCGGGCCCCAATTAGCGCGTCATCGCCGCGGAGTCTGACGGCTGTCTCGCGACACCTTTGCCGGGGGATATTCCTATGGTGCGCGCGCGCCTGCGCCCCAGGCTTTCGCGAGGATCTGGGCTAATGCGCGACACGGGCGTCGATGTTAATTAGCCCGTTGACGCGGCTGCGGCGTGTCGCTTGTTCCGTTGCGGGAGGGCTTGTTTTGGTTTAATTGGCGAAATTGCGGGAAGTGCCGTTATTTTTTTTTAGGTTTTAGTTGATTGTTGACGGTTTCGTTTGATTAAATTCTCGTTTCTACAAATAATATTTGACTCGTGAATTTTTTATTATTAAATTCTTGTAGTTTTCCAGCATTTGTCGATGTTTTCATATATTAAATAAATGAGATTGTGAATAATTTTTCTTTACTTTTGATAATAACTCGTTAGATAAAACTTTCCATTAATATTTCAAACTAAGAAAATACAGCAAATCAAGGCCAGATTTATATGATACAAGGTGTAGTGTTTAACATTTAAATTGATGTCACGTTGAACGGATGAAGGAAGTCCTGACATACAAAGCTGCTAATACGTCAAAGCTTCATTTACGCACGTAAATGAGCCTGCTTTGATTGTAATTCATCGCTCGTAATTAATAAACGAAAATGGGCACCCGATAAACTCAATATTGCTTTATCTTCAATTAACTAATTATTAAAAACGTCCATTAATCTCACTCCACCTCCAAAATACCCTTTCCCTTCCCAAAACCATTTGTCACTTCGAATCGAGCAAAAAAGTTCACCGACCGGGACGGCGAATTTATTTAGACTCCGCCTCCCCCACAGGAAACATCAGGAATTTCCGTAAACTTCCTCGCGGCTCGATTTCGGCGGCGTCGCAAGAGCAAAAAAAAACAAAAAAACAAAAAAAAGAAGCCGCGCACGCCGCGGCGCTTTTTCACGAAAAAGAAATCCCGCGAAAGACGCGAGGCGGACCGGACCATCAAAGCGGAGGCGCTTCCACACATGGTGCTCGTATATTTAATAACTCGTGTACGCGCGCGCGCGCGCATCCGCGGGAACACGTGTTTTCCGTTGCGCGCGAGAATCACGAGGCAGGATGTGGCCTTTCGGGCGTCTTTACTGCGCCTCGAACTCGCGACGTCCGCCCGCTGGTATTAGCGCGCGCGGCCGTGGATTTTACCTAAGAGCGAGGAGGACGAGTGCTGATTGAGGATTCGATCGTTTTTCGGGTGGAAGGTCGAAGGGGCGAAGATTTTAATTGGACGAAACTGATGATTCGCGTGGAATAATTTTGGTTTAGTTGATTCATTTTGTTGTCGATTTATGTCTGTCCCAGACTCTTGTTTTTAGCGTATAAATTAAGCTCTCGAAATTAAAAGTTAAATTATTTTAGTTAAATTATTTAATTATTCAATCACCCTAATGGACTGATTAACCATCGCCGTTCCCCTTGAACCCCGCAAAAATAGAAAAACCCGCGAGGAAGAGGCATCGGCCCCTCGTCCACCTGGGAGCGGGCTAATAAATTCCCGGCCCCGCGCGCGCTTCATTGAGATGCATCTCTCGCGCGGTGCCGTCTGCTGCTGCTGCTGCTGCTGCTGCTGTGCGCGCCGGCCGGAAGTGTCATACGCGCATTGTCGCGCGTTTCCGGCCCGCAGCGATGTCTTTTCTTCCTCTCTCTCTCTCTCTGTCTCTCTGTGTCGGGTCGTCCGCTCGACGGCAGATTCCTCCTCGCGGCGGAGAGTGCGCCGATGCATTCCTCGACTTGTTGCGCTGCTCTTTCTCTCTCTCTCTCTCTCGCTTCGAGCGACGTTTTTAGAAAGTTCACGCTGCTTCTCGCGGCCGTTATGTTTATCGTTTGGGAAAGAATGCAGTTTTTTAGGCGAAAAATGGATTGTTTTGTTTAGAAAGTGTAAATAAATATGCCATTTAACGGCGACGGTGTACCGATATTACACTGACGTTGTTATTAAGAGGATTTCATTGTACATATTACTGGCGAATGGTTGGTTTGATCAATTTCGCCCTCGGCGTATCAAAATTTTAGATGTATTGACGCAGAACTAGAAATGCGATAATGCAGGCGAAGTAATTAATTATTGCGGGGATGGTTGATTGAGCATTGTTCGTGAAATTGTGTAAGAGCATAATAGCGCGGCCTCAAAGCGATGGAATATATTTTTAAACGAATATGATTTCGGCCAAATGATCGCGTTAGTTCGCGAATTCGAAGTGCTTATTTGAATTCAAAACGGACAATTTACCTTGACACGATTATTAAATTGAATTGTGCTCCATTCTGCAGACGTCGCGCCCGAAATTCGCTATTCAAAATTTATAATCGACGACGATATATAAAGCTATAGAAGCTTTTTTTTTTAATTACTTAAAAAGCTCTCGTTTCGCCGTTAATTACGACCAATCCGAGCGAATCAAAAGTCCCGCCGTTTAAATTTCAGTCTGAAGACTAATTAAAATAGCAATTAATGCAAAGTTCGCCGGGCGAACGAGCTTTTAAGCCCAGGCGAGATTCAAAATTTCCCATGCCTCCTGACGTTCCCGTTTAAATAACCGTTAGCAAATCCAGCTTAAACAAGCAAGCCACATACTTTTTCCAATTACCCGGCGCGAAGCTCCGCCGGGCGGTGAAAATCCATTCCCGGCGTATACATAACCATCAAGAAGGCGCGGGAGTCGCGCCGCGGAGCGTCTAATCCCGTAGTCCCTACTCTCCCGCGAATACAAATTTAGTCTCAAGGTAATTGCCGCTTTTTTCGCCGTCGCTCATCGGCCTCTCCTTTTTGTGTTGCAGCCGTCTACAACTGGCGGGGCGCCACGCGCTACGGGCTGCCCCTCGAGATCGGCGAGACTCTGCAGATCCTCGAGGAATGCGCAGGTAAGGACACTTTGTTCTGTGATTTCTGGTGAAAATGTGTAGGTGGAATTTGATATCGTTTGCTATTTTGTAGAAAATCATCTATCGGAAGGTTTTTCTTTTTAATGTTTTTGAGCTGCGTAATTTGTGATTTTTAGTTAAAAGATATGGAAATGGAATTTTTTTTCTGGAAGCTGATATGCGAGTTGTGCGGAAGGAAGCGAGGTGCATTCCGCATCAGTATATTTTCTGTTTAATTTAAATGATATTTATAGCAATTAACTGAATTATCAATTTTAGATTGTTAAAAAACTTTTTTAATGTATTATCTCCATTAAAATGATCAGAGAAAGCTTTCTATTCATACGAGGCTATAACTATAACTTTCTGTCGACGGGCGTAGATTATTGTGAAAAACAATTAAAATTTGATGCGAGCCATTTTCATTTGCCAAGTCGGGGAAAAGCTATGCGTCATCACTTCACTGGTCCATTAACACTGGCCGGTTTAAACATTTAAAATTTAGTGACCCTAGAGCTTGTTAATGTTGATGCGGCTGTAAAAACTCATTCATTTTTAATGATTCACGAGGCAGGATGTAGCGAAACGAAGTTATGACGCGAACGCATCTCGTTTAACGCCGAATTCCTGAAATTCTGTATATAATCACGGAAATGATTTGTTTTAATTTAAAATCGCTGTTGGCATTTTTTTTTTCACTTTATCTTGACGATTCGAAAACATTGGCATTCCAGGATGGTACAGAGGGTTCGCGATAAAGAATCGCGCGGTAAAAGGCATTTTTCCAAGTTCCTACGTACACCTGAAGCCATGCAAAATCGAGAACGAAGGACTGTTCGAATCGGTCATTCCGCTGGAGGATCCTGTCGTTCGAGAAGTCACATTAGTTCTTCGAGAATGGGGCGCAATTTGGAAAAGACTCTACGTGGTTTGTATACTTATTTAAATCTCTTTTATTTTAACAGTATTTGCAATAATTTTAATATTTAAACTTTGCTGAATCTGCAGTTTTTTCCTGATTTATAAATAAATTATTTCGCACAGATGGCAATCTACCCTATTTAAATTAAAAAAATATAAATAAAAATACGTCAAAAGAATGATCCAAAAATGCTAATCTTTACATAAGCTCCAAATGAAATTCGAAAAAGCGACACCGTGATTTCCGCAGGATCGAGAGACGTACAAATTCAACACCCTGCGGAAGGTGATGTGCGAGCTGCTGGAGTGGCGGCGACAGCTGTTGGCCGGCACCCTGACGACGGACCAGACCCGCGAACTCAAGCTGCAGATCATCAACAAGGTCGACTGGGGAAACCGGTGAGTAAATTCAATTACGAACCGTCGCGCATGCAGCGAGAACAATGCGAATTCATGCGCACGTCGACGACGGCGTCGAGAGAGGGAGAGAGAATGCCGCGGCTACCTCTTATCGCTCGTAATGAACTCGCTTCTTCGAAGAGTCACGCAGCTTTTGCAGTTTACGCGCTCCGAGCAACGGGACACGGCGCCGATCGATACGTCGATGCTGCCGTTATTACCTGCGGGAGTTTCTGCTTCGAGCCGAGTCCCTTGATGATTTCAGCCCTGAAAGTATAGTGGAGAATTAAAATCTTTTTCTATCTAGAAAATATATCTTGAGAGTTGCTGAGTTTTGCCAATACTTTCAGTGTACTCTGCTATAAAATTTACGACAGCTTAAATTATTTCACTTTAATTGTTTCGAGAGTTATTTTGAAAATTGAAATTTAAATGCTTGTAAATGAAATTTTTAGAAAACCCATGAACGGTAAGTATAATTTTCAAATTAATATGATAAAAGAATTCGAAAGACAGATGGGTTTTTGGAGAAATAGCTTTATTTACTAATTTATAAATTCACATTTGCTTTTTTCTTCATTTAACGGCGTTGCACAAATTGGCAGTCTTCCTCTCACTTTGCAGCGCGGCGTAAATTACATATAATAACGAATGAGCATACAACTTTTTTTTTTTATTCATAAAATCTCTTAACATCTAAGTGTCTTTATAACCCTACGAGAGGCACATTGTGAAAATTACAAATAATTACGATTTAGTCATTCTCTTTAGCTATTCGAATCTCGTCATTATTACTTTGTTTTCATTTTCAATCTCCTCGCAAGGCTATTATATGAACATATCACTCAGAGAACAGGACTATATCTTATATGCATAAACTATATTTATATATATATAATCGAGCTCTATGAACTACATAAGTAGCAGCAATATTTTTTTTCTTTATCAATAGATTTGCTATGGACGCGTAATGCAACAACGAAAATAGCAAGTCTACGTTCTTTCGTCGTAATCTCAATTATTTATTGTTTTTTTTTATGTTTTTCCAATTTTCTACCTCGGAATGCGCATTGTAATAAAGAACTGCTCAGCTTTCATAGCGTATATAATACTTTATACAAAATTTCGGGCAACACTAAACGACGAACTCTTCGCTCGCTTCGTTTTCTCCTCTAGATAGCGTACTATAATAGTAGTTAGAAAAAGAGTTTATAAAAAGATGGCTTTTGATTATGAAAGGCACGTCGCTGTGCTTTTGATTACGCACGGCACTTGTGCACAACGTTAATCCTAAATCTGAGGAGAAAAAACGATGACGGGCAACGCTTTTTCTC
The DNA here is from genome assembly GCA_900474385.1 of Ormyrus pomaceus. NCBI lineage: Eukaryota > Metazoa > Arthropoda > Insecta > Hymenoptera > Ormyridae > Ormyrus > Ormyrus pomaceus. Next base: position 12,719 of record UCOM01000445.1, read on the forward strand.
CTGCAATTGTAATAACCTAGAGATTGGCGAGTCTCGAATTGGGCATGTTCAAAAAAGTTTCTCGGAACAGAGATGTGCTTTTTTGCGCGTGAAATTAAAAAAAAACAAAAAAAAGTAGTACCAGCTCGACTCTCGCTGCTCGTGATTTATGAATCGCGAAAACAGTTTGCGACAAGGGAAATAGCGAAATAAAGAGTAATGGAACAGCGTCGAGCTGTTACAGCTGCATTCGAAAAACCTGTTTTTCGTTGTAGATTTTATAAAATTAGAATACTCTATGATTTAATTCTATAAATTTTGGGGTTGATTAAAATTTAATAAAAAGGCTAAATTTTTTTGATAAATATAATTTGGGTATTATAATAGTATAGTATACAAATGAACTATAAAGTTTGTTTTACATTATTTCATCTTATTTAATGTATTTTCATAAACATTACAAAAATAGTCGAAATTTCTTTGTCTTTCGCTTTATTGTCAAAGGCAGGCTTTCAAAAAGCTGGGAATGTTATTTGTATATCATATATAACTTTTAATTCTCTAATTTATACAATTTTTAACTTAGAAATTGCCATAGTAATTATATACTACACAAACAACGAAGCGATATTCGAAAGTTCTTCGTACAAATCGCATACATTAAAGTAAATGCCTCGACTTTTGATGAATGAATGGCAGAACAATAGGTATAAATGGATGCAGAGTATAGTAAAAATTGTCTAATGCGATAATTCCGACCATTAGCCGACTTGCGAGGCTTCGCGCAAGAAGTTTACCGAGTTTCAATGCTGATGGCAAATGAAATTAGGCAGTATATCAATTAAACAATCTCATTGCACACAGACTCAATGCGCGTCTTAGCCTACTCGAAAATTTCTCGAAACTTGATAAATCCTAAAGCGCAAACATCGAAAGCCATCAAAATTCCTACACTTCTACTAAATTAAATATCTAAAAATTTGACGTTTCAACATCGACGGAAGCTAGTCGACTGGTCGCAGGTTCAATTGAATAACTGCCCAAGGACACGAAAAAAAAAAAGATGAAGGAAAAATACGATAAAAATAATAATAATAATAGTCGTAATAGTAACGTAGTTATATTATGCGCGTCGGCGGTTTCGGATACAACTTCGTCGTCTGGAGAGGGGCTCGAACGTCCTTTGTAGCTTCTTTTCGTCCTAGCACGCACTCACAGCCCGTCGTCGAAGCCCCGACTGGCTCCTCTGCTCGTTCGACGTTCCCCCGGCGGTACGTACAAATATATCCGCTGCTGCTGCTGCTACTGCTGTCCGCGCACTCGAAAAGAGAAAGAGAGAGAGAGAGCTTTGCGTATCCATCAATGCAGCCTGCTTGCGTCGTCGTCGTCGTCGTCGTCTCCCAGTCCTTTCTCGGTGAAAGAGGGGAAGGTCTATTCGCATATCACATTGTTGTCGAAAGTGCTGTGGCCGAGAGCCTCTGGTCTCTTAAATCTCCGTGTCCTTGGCGTACTTCTCTATCTCCGGGTAGATGGGCGACATCTCCAGGGTGCTCGGCGCCGAGGGCACCGACGCCGGCGACGCGCCGCTACTCGAGCCCACGTGCAGTCGGCGGCAGAGCTCGTCCAGCACCTCGTTGAACGACATCATGTTCATGTTCTGACCCAGCAGGTGCAGCAGCAGGAAATCACCGACCTGAAAGTATTGCGTTAGTTTTAGAGGTTCGCGACGAGACAGTAAGAGACTTTGGATTAATTTGGGAGGTTTCGGGAATCGTTAATTTTACTTTTGTGGCAAGAAGAAAATTCATTTGAACAACAAAATTAACATTAAAACAACAAATTATAATTTCATGCTGTTGTAATTTCACCGCAGCCTTTACTACACATTTAATTAAAAAATCGTTTTCTACTCATACAGAAATGCAGTGCTTTGCATTTCAAATGAGAGCGTTCATAACGGACTTCCAACTTTTGAAAGTCATTATAAATTCAAATTCCAAGTACTTAATGCACCGAGGTAGTTCTCGATGTAGAAATTGCAGGCCGAGTTCCTTACATCGCAATTTCACTTTATAAGAATGAAACGAATTCATCTCGGCTTACTGCAGAAATTACACACTCGAGAGTGAAAGTTACAAACGAAAGTTTATACTTTACTGCTGCTCTCGAGGAAGTGAAAGATGCGAAATTAAAGTGCAACAATGACCTTCATTTTTCACTCTAATTCAAACGAAAGCAAAGCTCACCTGAGTCTTTCTGATCAACGCATTGACGCCTGCGGGGGTGCCGAACTTGAAGCGCTTCTTGAGGATGGTTTCGCGAGTGCTGGGCAGCAGAACGACGGCCATACTGTAGAGCAGCGCCAATCCGGACAAGAGAGCGAGAATGATGAACCAGAACCACAGGAAGATGTAGATCTTCTCGTTGAGGATATTGAGAGCCAGGACGCAGAGGGCGTCGTGCTTCTGGATCGTGCCGGAAGCACCGAATTTGTGGAAGGTACACTTGGTCACCCTCGGGAAGATCTCGATCATCGGGTCGCTGCGCTGCTCCTGATTCATGTTGCTGAATTTCACCACGTCGGAGCCGTAGGTCAGGAAGGCGCCGCCCAGGAACGTGTCCACGAAGAAAATGTTGCCCACCTGGAAATCGGATTTTTTTTTTGTTTTAGTTACGCGCAAGAGGATTATGCTTTTTTTTTTTTTTTAACAGAGCGAGAGGATGGAAAAGTTGGAGATTAAGGTTTAATCCTGGCTCTGGAGTGGAGAGCTTTTAAAAACTTTTTTAAATTAATAGCAGTAGTTTGAAAGCCGATTAAATTGAATTTTCGAAAGGAGAAACCGCGGAGAACGAGATTCAATTTAAAAAGCGATTCGTCCTCATCTATCGCGTTAGACCGACTGCATTGCAATAATTACGGCGCGCCCTCTGCAAACCTGCAATTACCACTAGCCATCAGCTCGGACACCGTCTGGCCACCGTGTACTCACCACGTTGATGAAGTTGAGAGCCTCGCAGAAGAAGTATCCGGCGGCGTAGCTGTTGTGCAGGTGCATGGTGTCGCAGAGGTAGGTGACGAGTCGGTGCATGCGAGCCTCCCTCTCGGCCTTGGTGTCGATGGTGGCGCCTCGCATGCCCTCGGAGATGGTGCGCACCTTGCCCTCCTCCCACTGCTTCCACATCCAGTGGGGCACGTAGAATAGGACGCCCTGGAAGAAGAGCATGAACGGCACCCACTGGTAGTACGAGTGGTACCTCTTCTCGCCGTAGTCGCCGCCGAGGCCGGGATGGGCCACGTGCGTCCCGATCGGCTTGTTGCTGTTCTCCGGCAGCGTGAACGTGTACGTGATCCAGCAGAACGTGTTTATCACGTGGCCCGGCACCGCGCCGTCCGAAATGCAGTTTATCGGGTCGCCTGGAAAGATTCGTTTGTTTTAGTAAGCGATTATCTCAACGAGCTTAAATATGTCTACTGTAAATCGCAGACGACGAGATTAGCGGGTATCGGCGAGTCTTTGGTTACTGCAATAACAGAGCGAGCTTCTTTGAATTGAAGTTTAAATATACGTTATAATCATTGTGCTACCCTAAGCAAAATAGACGATACGAGTACAAAGATGAAACTTCCATTGAAGCCCAGCTGACAGACCGAAGATTCACCCGAGCATATTAAATATCAAGCTGCACAGTCCGCAATAAAAAGCCCCGTCTCTCCGTTATTGCAAGCCGGAAACCCGATCGATCGTAAAACATAGAGAAAGTCCCCGGCAAAAACTCGCACCGACGACTGGCGGACTCGACTGCAGCGCGCGCGACCCGCTGAAATTTCAGCCAAGATTCGCCTCCGATTACGAGGCGAGCGACAATAAAACCTCTCTCTCTCTCTCTCTCTCTCGCAGGAAGCGCTTATCTGATGGCGCGCGGGGGTGTGCTTCGCGCCGATATAAATGCATAACGCGCCAAGAGATGCCAGTTCTCACGGCGGTTAAGAGCGCCATTGCTCATATTGTGCATCGTCGGCCTCGGTGAAAGAAGCGCAGTTTCGAGAATTTCGCTCGGCTCGTTTATCCACGGTTTTTTTTTTCTTTTTTTTTTCGGTACTCCGCGCTCCAGTTTTCGGAGGGGCAATTCCGACGCCGCCGCGGGCCGTCACGAGCATAAACAGCGCGCGCGCGCGCGAGGGGTTCAACGCTACCGAGGAGGCCGCCGGCCTTTGCGCGAAAATATTAGGGTTACACCTCTCTCAGGAATATTTTAGAATCCTCGTACCGTTTCCTCGTTAAGGCTAAAATATGCGCGGCTCGAGGTATTTTCGTGCTCGTCCGAGAAATTGGCGACTAAGAAGTTTTTATCTTGGAATTGCAACGCGAGGTTGGTTCGGTTTTCGAAGGGGAAAAGTGCTGAATTACTTGTGAAGGAAATTTGATTGCTCCTTTTATCGGGGAAATCAAAACCGCTTATTATTTTAAAGAGAATTTTTATAAGGAAAGCTCAATTGAGCTTGAAACATTTTATGAAATTCAGTAAAAAACAAGTAACAAGTGTACCTCTCTTATGCGTACTATGAAGCTTAGTTAAAGAAACAGGTTAGATACAAAGAAGCGCTGGAAGCTATAAAGTTGCAGCGATTAACGGTAAACTATTTGCAGTAACCTTAATGAGTATGCGGAACTCTCGATGCAATTTTTACTCCGAACGAAATTCTTAAGAAACCAAACCGCGCCTCGTCTGAATTAACCGCGTTGAAAATTCGAATGCGCAGCTCGCGATGGAAAGGGATAAAACTTTGCGCGAGAGAGAAAGGAAAAAAATGCGCCAACCACACTCACCTATTAGATTGTTCGCCGTGACTATGATGCAACAGGCGAAGAGAATAGCCGCGGTGATTCTATAGTGCGCCCTGAAGACCATATTATCAATTATGGCCTTGTCGATTAAATATCGTACTTTCACGAAGCCGGCGACGGCCGAGACCAATCCGAACACCGCCATCTTTCTCGGCTCTTATTCTGAAACCAAAAAAAATTTTGTTAATGCTATTAATTTTTGTGGAAATATAAGCAAATAATTCATTAGTTTAACGAGCGGCTGGGAAGATCGAGAGATCGATAATCGGGGAGGGGGAACGGTGAAAAATATGCGCGCCGCTCTGAGAATTTCCCATTTATTACACGCTCGACTTGCTGCGAGCCTTGCGAAAAGCATTAAACCATTGAGTCAAGCAGCAATTGCGATTTCCATATCGATTTTTTAAAATCTCCTCCAAGCGTGTTTACAGGATTGTTATTAGCGAACTTTATAAGCCAGTAGTGCAGGAATAACTGACGGACGACGTAATTGAAAGGACTTTGTGCTAAACAGTACACATTGTAGCGACTTATCAAGGCGTGTTTTACAAAACTATCTTTCAAGATAAAGTTTTCAAACTCTACCGAGGCAACGTTTTACTACGAGTATTAAAGTTCCCACAAGCATCGTCCGAGCCGCATTAATTTTGTCCGAAATTCCTGTCTCAACTGCAATATCCCTCCCCACAAAACTGAGCGCACCGTAAACCCAGAGAATCAGCACTCCTACCTCCGAAACTCAGAGCACAACGAGCAGACGCACTCAGAAGATCGGCAGGGACTCGCGGGCGTCGCACATGATCGCGCGGCCGCGCTTACACTGAGACTGCGCCGAGTAATTCCGACGACGCTCAAACGAGGTGTAGAGAGAAAGAGAGAGAGAGAGGACGGTCCAGCCAACGGCGCGCATTAAGGCTCGTTTCCGGCCCTTGTTGCGCCCGAACGTACGCGCTTTGCTCGGGACATTTTCGTGCGTCATTGTCGTTTGCTTCGGCGAGGAGGGATTTATTCTTCTTTTTTTGATACTCGAGGCGCGGGCTTTGGTTCGGCACTGTGGGTGGGTCAAGTTGCGGCGCATCGCAGTTGCATTGTATTTTTACGATGGGCCTCGTTGGGGCTTCCGCTACTTTCTCATGATTAAGTCGCGGAGTTTCGGGAAAGGAAAATCCGAGGTGGCCGCTGAAATGATGGCGCGCTACGTTGATTTTCAGTATTGCGGGCAAATGAATTTAAAATTGGGAGTCAGTCGGAATTTCTCTCGTGCGTCGCCAAGTTTTTGCTAGAGTCTCGGATAAGGCACGGGAGGGCTTGACGTAAAAACTCGCGGCCACTAAAGCGCTTATCTTCGCGGACTTCCTGAATTAATAATGTTATCTTTTCCCACAGGCACCGTCGTATCTCTCGTTTTGGCGTCACTTTTTTATAACGTCGAGAACGGGGCGTGAGTCAGCCCTCGTTCCGGAAAATATTCAAAGCGCCGAGGAAAATCCTGTCCAGATAAAAAAAAAAAAGAAACCAATACAAGAACCAAAACGAATCGCCCCAGATTTCCCGAACAGGAAAATCCCTCGGTCCTCCTCGCGCCTCCGACGAAATCAACGCGCCAATCATCGCCTCGCATTCCCGCCGATCAGCCCGCGAGAAGAAAGAATACGGTCCGGGCACTTGCCGGGAGGCTTAAACGATAAGACCCTGAAAACGCGAGAGACTCGGCCGGCAGTCCCACGCAGCGGCCCGGCAGAGTATCGAGTTGTACGTCGTTAGAAGTTTATTAGTTAATTAATTGAGCGCCGCGTGCCTCCTCCGGGGTCAACCGCCAAGGAGTCAGCCGTCGCCGTGTCCCCGTTATGCTCTCTTTTCTCTCTCTCTCTCTCTCTCTCTCCGTCAGTCTTCATTCCAGTGAGCCGACTCGCTCGCTTTTTCCTTCTCTCCACAGAAGCCGAGAGGAGGCCAGAGGCGGCGAGTTTTACGTCGCTGCCGCGCGCCGCCGGTGGCTGGGAGTTTTTGCGTGCCCCCGGACCCTTTTGTATATATAGGTGGTAGCAGAGTTTTTTCAGAGCGGATCGACGTTCGAGTGCTCTTTAAAACTGGGCGCAGGAAAATTGAATCGCCGACGGGGTGTATCAACCGATCGATCACACGACCGGTCGCGGCCGCTTGCGTCACGCGTCCCAGTCACGTGACAAAAATGCGCTCTCTCTCTCTCGATTGAATCTCTCGATTGAATCTCTCGCAATTCTCTTTACTCTCGAAGCACAGAAAGGCTACGAAGCGTAAACATCGCTCGGTTCGGTATAAATTCGCCATTAAAAAATGCAAAGCGCCTCCGAGCTAACCTCAAAACTCGCCGGCAAGGAACGTTAGCTTTGACTCTTTATTCCGCGCGTCAGCCTGCTCCGCGGGAGAGTGTCTCTTTCCCGGACTGGTTTTACGCGCCGGGCAGATCGAGTTTCGCAAGTTTAACTCTGCCGTTACTCCGATTGATGATTCGAGGGTATTGGCGCGCGACTCGACTCGAGCGCCGATCTCTCGCGGATCGATAGGCTGCTTTTGTCGAAGATATAATTGAGTTACATATACTTTTCGTGCGACAATTATTTTTATTGCGCACTTTTATTGGCTGGGATAGAAAATTGTTTTCCTCGTTTTGTTCTATTATCTGAACTATTATCTTCTCAAGGATTGTTTCCGAGCAATTTTATGGTACGTCTAACAGGCGGAACTCGATTACGAATTTTTAAAGAGTTTTAAAAGCAAGCTTTTCATGAATTTCACGGCCTTTTTCGGATTCAACGCACTTTAAAAGGTCGGGTGCATAATACAAGAACAATCGTTGACGACCCAGATCCGTGAGGTCCAGTAAAAGAACTGTAATCGCGAGAGCGCGAGCTTTAATTGTCATCTCGGCGCTGATGGGAAATGTTTTCGTCTCCGCATTGTCCGAAGTTTACGCGTTCGTTTTTCTCATGAATATAAAACGGCTGCAAGTGCATACATTAACATTTATAAACTCTCCAAGTTAGCAATCGAAAATAAAACCTTTTTACGCTCGCGTACACTACGTACGCTCGCGGTCATCGCCAAGTAAACAATTTCGTCGAGACGAAAGAAAAGCAGCCGCCGCTTAAAAAACCGTTCCACACCGTAATTCAAAGGCAGCCCATTCGACATTGAAGCCCGATTTTTAAATCTTCCATCCAGCTCAGCCCCCCCCGACTCGGAAATAGACGGGTTCATTCGATCCGTAATGACGGGCTCTCGAAAAAAGGATGCAAAGCGAGCCTCGGAATACCCGGCGTTCCTCAAATTATACTCCGCGAGCGGCGTCGCGCGCCGAAGTCGGCGGGGCTCATGAATTATTCAGCCGGAGAGCGCGACGAGAGAGCGCGGCAATTTTTTCGCGCGCAGGTGCCGAACTTGTAATCTGACGGCGCGCGGCTTATTCCTCTCCTCTGGCGGCTCCTCGATTGCCGTTCGAAGTCGTGGATTCGCGAGCTGAGAGCGTCGGGCCGCGTCGTCGCTCCGGGGACTAACAGGTGGGCTCGCGGCGCCGACGCGGTGAAAGCAAGCGCGAAGCTCTCGGGCGATTTTACGGTTGGGGAGGCGGTTTCGGCGTTGATTTTTCCGTCGGTTTTCGAACGCTTCGCCGGGGTTTTAATGAGTGTCTTTGGCGCAGGAGTTTATCGCGCCGAGGAGGAATGCGTTGTGAATAAGTTCTGACGTAGAGTTCGTACAAAAACTAAGGCCTCGGACAACGCCAGCAAGAGTGGCAATTCATTCCAATTATTTTAACGGAGTTCTTTGTGAATCATCGTTTTGTTGATTCACAGCCGATTGCACACGGAAAATATTGCGATACTTTATACATAAATCCAGTGGAAATAGGACGAGAAACGAGAAAAACAAGGATCATCGAATGACGTTTTATTCCGTAATAATAAGAGTTCTCTCGTAAACTCATCCTTTTACAGCTGAAACGAGATGATTGGCTTCATAAACTTTTTTTATCATCGAACAAAAACCTCATCCCCGCCTTTGATAATATTGCGCGAAAAGTGTGAAATTCCCAAAAGAAAACAAAAACTCGAGTCGAGCCCCAACGCGCTGAACTTTTATCACCGCGTGAATAATTCATCAGGCCGACTCAACAAAACTCGTTATTGCAACTTCCAGGATTAAAGCATGAGTAAAATCCTTTTCCCCGAATCCATTCATTCCGTCCTACGATCCGTTTTCTAACCTCTCTCGAAGTCGGCGACTTTTGACCTGCCCGCGTCCTCGCCTCCCACGCGTCATCATTCTCCGAAATCGAAATTCCCGCCCGCATTCCCCGAGCGTGAATCGTGAAATCGGCCCAAGGTCGGCGGCGGCGGCGCACGTGGGAAAGGTATTCGGCCGCTGGACCGCGCCTCGTTTTTCGCCGGGGCCGATGTGCTTCTAGATACAAGGAGCGTCGGATCGGGGGGGCAGCGATTGTCGAGAGAGTTTTCTCACAGTTTTCTCGATTGTTTCTCGGCGGATAAACCGACGATTTGGCGAATAATACTCGTTGGAAAAGTGAAATTGGGTGGGCAAGCGAGGATTCACTTTGTTCCATCCTTATCACCGCGCGAGACTCGAAAATCGCTCGCTCCGCGCTTGGTTCAAACTCAGCAAGACGGGAAATAAAACTGGCCTCTCCGCGCTTGATTAGAAAGTGTTTGCTCGCGAGGAGGCGAGAGAGAGAGAGAGAGAGAGAGAGAGAGCGAGCTTTATCCACACCTGGGCGCGCTATCGCGTTTCTCTTTCTCGGAGCGGCGTCGAAACCGGTGGGAAGAAACGACACCCCGGAGCTGCGAGCGAGCGCGACCAGGTTGGATAAATATTTTCGGAAGATAACCTCCCCCGCTCGACGGACGAGGTGACTTGCATGCCGAACGTCGGGCGGGATCGAGTGTGCCGAGAGCTAACGTCACCGGTGTCTTTTGTGTCTCGCGGCGAGGGAGATGAATGTTTTACGGCTCGGGTGGCGGGAAAAATGGACGGCAATGCGAGAGATAGAACAATCGCTGTTGAAACGAAGTTTTAGAAAGAGTTTTGAGAACCTCCGGTGGTTCTGCGAACAAAATCTGAACTTCGCTTCGACCCCTTAAAAAAAAAGAACTCGGCGGCGCGGCGAAAATCGTCACCGCCTAACGACCGTCGGAGGAGCTTGAAAAAACGGAGCGCAAAGGCGGATCGCGACCATTACGGAGCCTCGCGTCGCAAGATCCCACACGCGAGAGGCCTTTGTTCGAGGAAATCGCCGGTCTTAACCTAACGGCGATAATTGACACCTCATCCCTTTATTCTCCGCTCTTTGCGGCCCCTCGGTCATAATGATCCAAGCCGCGGTGGGATGCTCCGAAAAGGCGCCCGCGGACTTCCTGAACTCCTTCGTTTTCTCATATCTCCGCGCGCTCGTCGCTCCTCGGGACCAAGTCATTTTTCATTCGAGCGGAAGGTGGAACTCGGGGGAGGGAGGGCTTACGTAAGCGAAGCGTAATGCCGGTAAAAGATGGCGATTTAGCGTGTTTTTGCTGGTGTATTGTGAAAATTGATCGACGACATTGAAACCGAAGAAATCGATATCCGGCATTTGCACGGTAATGTATACGAACGGTCGAGGATCTAGGAAGACTTTTAATAAAGAAAGCAGCATTTTTACAATTGTGCTTTATCCGAATCAGGCACCTGCTTAAATTTTCACGAAAAAATCGGAGCAAAAGCTTGAGTTTCAGTTTATTTCAAATTGCTTTCAGCCGAGATAATTCAATTTAGCAGTAAAAGCGCAGCGCCACAACAGCCCAACAATTATTACCGAGAGAAAAGCCTGCGAAACTCGACGTTACGTAACTCGAAAAACTGAAAATTCGCGCGCACATAACCGCTCTCGTCCCTCCCCTCCGAAAACAATGCGACCTCCTTTTGAAAAGCGGCCGCCGAAAAAAAAGCAGCAGCAGCAGCAGCGCGAATCTCGCCGAAGATCTACGCGCATCTCGTAACGAGCTAAATCCGCGGCGCAGCCGCCGGTTACGCGCGCATAAACGCGTCTTTATACGGGAGAGCCCCGCGCACATGTGGCCTGCACTCGTCGGGATAAAAACCGCGAGTTTTATACGCGCGCCTACCCCGTTCCCTTTTTTTTTATTCGCTCGATGCGCCTGTCTGCGTGCGAGATACAGCTCGAGTCGAGCGCGTTTGACGGGGACGCCCTCTTTTTTTTAACGATGTTTGGTTACGCCGCGTTTTGAAAAAGTATTCGCGGTGGTTTTGCGGCTGCGACAGTTTAAGTGTAAAATGGAGCTGTTTTAAAAAAAAAACAGCGACTTTTCGCCGGTAAAAGTATCGCTGTTTTAGAAAATATTTATGAAAAGATACCGCCGGCTTATGGATGCATGGTAAAGAAATGTCGTCGATAGTTTAAAGTTTAATTGGCTCCTTTGAAAACTCGTTTCTTTGCAAAGTATGCACAAGCGCCGCAGTGTTTCAACAGCTTTAATGATACACTTCGTCCGAACGCACCTTTCACTCGAAATACTCGTTTTCTTCTGTTTGAATATTACGCTCCATTGAGGAAAAAATCCCCTTTCCCCTCGAGCGAGAATTCTTGAAAATCTGAAATGAAGCGCTTTCGCTTTGCTTCAAAGGTATATATTTCACTTTTCCACGTCGGAATATATTCTTTGAAATTCTCCGAGCAAGAAACATTACTTCAATAACGAAGTCCCGCGGCAGAAGAAATAATCTGCCAAGTTTCGTTTCGCTTTATTAAAATCTTGGTTAAATTTTCCTGTGAATCCTGCAAAAGATTCGTAATCTCTATCTACAACCTTTCCTCTCCTAATTAAAGCGCCTCGTAGTCCAACAACAATTTCCGAGAACACGGATAGGCACGTCAACAAGTCCTAATTGCATTAGAACCGCTTAACAGCGTCATTGTATGCAAAAGAAATCGACTCGTAACTCTGAAAATTTCTCGCGATAACAAGCGCGACTCGCGACGCTCCGAAGCGAGGGAGGAAAAGAGCATCGCGAAATTCGTCCGTCGCGCCGTCGGAGATTGAACGAAAATGATTCTGCCCTTAGAGGCCCCGAGAGAGAGAGAGAGAGAGCCGAGGGCGGACACGCGCGATTATTTAATCGCAACGGATGCGCGCGCGACACCCGACCGTACACCTCCACCTCTCTATATACATGCACGTTGTACGTGCGCGTAATCGCGGCCTTGGCTGGACCTCGTGCTTTGAAAGCGCGGGCGCGTTACGCGCGCCGGCGTTCATTCACTTTTCGAGAGCCGGCTCGGGCTCTTTTTGCGCCGCCCTGATATATATATATATATATATAAGCGAGGAGCGTAAACGTTACGGCTATCGCTCCGGGAGGAGGCGGGGGGGGGAAGGGCTTTTGTTTTTTTTTGTGTTTTGGATTTTTGAGAGAGGAGTAGCGAGCGACGCTCGGGGTTCGCTGCGAGCTGCGGAGTGGATAATCAGTAGTAATCGGTCCAATTATTGAATGGTCTTGACCGAACATGCGGCAGAGAATGCTGGCTCGGAAAGATTGACCTTTGGAACGACTGGTAATTGATCCTCCGAGTAAAAATCGGTACCCTACTGTTCATAAGTGTATAATAAACTTAATGCTCCTCGCTCGGCATCGGACGGTCTTACGAAAGCAATGGATTTTTCACTTTTTGTGAAATTAAACTCTATAGCTTAATCCTTGCGTGCGAAGCGAAAGAAATCTTTCGCGAAATTCGCAGAAATCATTGGCCAAGTAAAGCATTTGTTCAGCTTGACGTGCCGCCCCGAGGTAATCTCTAAATACGCGCCTCTATAAAAGCGGCACCTCGAACTTTATAGGGTACTCCCCCGCAAAAAGGAACTCGCGCGAGCGAAAAAAAAAAAACAACGAGCAGACGCCGGCAGTCTCTCTCCGTCCAATCGGCGATAATCCGCCGGCGAAAAATCTCGCGGCTTATAATCCGCGAGAGCTCGACTCCGCCGTAGCGGGCAATTTTCCCGACGTGTATATATACACTCGCCCCCCTTCTACTTTTTGCCTTCTCGGGCCGGCCTCCCCGCACTCTCCCTCGGCCCTCTCGATGTTTACCATCGCGATTTTCGCCGGCGGCGATAAGCGACAGCGTGAGAAAACGAGAACGAAGCGTCGGCGGGCCAACGCGCGGAAATTATTGGCTTCGCCGGCGACTCGGTACGGCGAGCAGGACGACGAGACCGCGAATCGGAGTCGGAGAGCGACGCGGGGACGATTTTGATTGTCAGTTTTTACTTGAAACGACGAAATTAAAGGAAACTCTAACGAGGTTATATTTCTTTGGAATATTGTACACTTTGCATTTTCTTATTAAATTCTTTGAAAACGATTTTTTTTTTTTTTTTTTTTTTCACAAAGAAGAGTTCTTAGCAATTTTCTCGGCTGTCGTAAATTTCAAGAATATTTCAAAAATGATATTTAACTTCCAGCTCTAAAAATAGAGACGACAGTCGACAGGATGACAAATGTTTAGGGTCACGTCTTCGCGCGCGAAAAGGGTAAAGAATTTTTACATTTTGTTTACGCACAAAAGCGTACTATTTGCATACGTTTACGACGTTACTTTTATTGACACTTAAGAGTAAAACCGAGTTTTAGCGGTGCTCGCAGGATACCCGACGACGAGTGGAAAGAACGTAAAGTGCTCTTTCGTGGAAATTAGTTGCGGTTATAGCATTAGCCGATGCTTAAACTCGCGAATCCTGCAGCTTAAAACTGGTTAATTCCTACAACAGAGTTGCGGTAATTCAGGCGGAGAAAAGGCTCGAAATTACAGGCGCGCCGAGCCCCCCCGCGGCATTACCTACATAATTCATCGTTTTTCATTATCAGCTCGGACGTGCGAAGACGGGAAGACGAGTCGCTAACAGGAGCAGACGATAGCCGAAAGCCACTAATTCGTAAAGCAAAGCAACAAGTCATCGTCCGACCCGAAGCCGCTCTCGACGACGCATCCCGACGAGCGATGACGCAACAGGAGCGCCTCCCGAAAGGCAAAAATTCCCCCCTCGACGCTTCTCGTTCGGAAATTCCACGGCAGGCGAGGAAAGCGTCTCTCTCTCTCTCTCTCTCTCTTTCTCGGCCTCTCATTGTCTTTGCGCGAGAGCGAGTGGAAAAAAGAAACATTACGCGCCGCTGCCTCCGAAGCAGTAGTGCTCGTTTTCTTCTCGTCCGAGCGAAGGTTATCCCCGCGCGCGCGGTATTTTTTCAGGCGCACACAGACACGTGCTCCGCATTTTTTTTTTTTCCTTCCTTTTTACTTTATCGAGCGCCCGCGCGACTTTCACCGATGGCAACCGGTTCGGGGGGGGGCGGCCGTCGCACACGCACAGATTTCTAATCCGAAAAAGTGCAAAGCGCGAAACAAAGGCGCTCTCTCATAGGAAGACACACTTGGAGCGTCCTCGCTCTCTCTCTCTCTCTATCTCTCTCTGCCCTTTCACAAATTCCAACGGACCCCCGGCGCGCATCTGCTCTTCATAACCTCTCTCTCTCCCTCTCTATGTGCCTTGGAGCCTGGGATGCGCGGGCAAGGAGAAGGAAAGCGTACCTTCTGTATATTCCAGGCGTCTCCTCGGTGTATCCTCCTCCTGGGTACTCCTCTCGCAGCGTTCAGCGGCGCTCTCGGGATATATCGGTTCACCACACTGAACAACAATGCTCTGTCGTGCCGCCCGTTGTAAAACCAACGAGGGACGCGGGCCGCGCGTAAACAAAAACAAAAGACGCCCGCTCGGGGAGGGGGGGGGAGGCGGTTGGGGGGAGGGTTGGTTAGAAGCCGAGGATTATTCGGACTGGCTGAACGCGAGTATCGCGCGGATCGGGGCCCGGAGAACGACTGGCCTCCAGCGCGAGCCGAGCCGAGCGCGGACCCTCTCTTTCTCCGTCGGTGTGTGTCGCTCGCTGTGTCTGAGTGCGGCCCCACCATTCGACGCTGCCGCTGTTGGCTGTTGCTGCTGCTGCTGCTGCCCTTCTTCGCGACGGCTGCTGCCGAGGATTTTCGAAGCCGAGCGACGAGTCCCGCCGGGCTACGGGGCTTACGCTAATTGACGAAATTCGCTGATTGAGGTGTGTGCAGGCGGACGAGGATCGTGGATGAGTCTCGAGCGGCCCGGGCTGGGAGTGCTTTCGTAAGCGCGGGGAGGCTTGTTTGCGTAATGAGATGTTGACCCGCGAGATTTATTGCTAAAGTAACGGGACTTCGGGCGATAAAAAGGAGAGATTCTTTGGCTTCAATGACGATTCCCCGTCGCGCCGACGGAATTCTCGCCTGGATAATTGCAGTTTCTCCGCTAGAATTTTTGCTTTCGCTGCGCTAATTGAGTTTTTTTTTAGTTTAACAATTGAAAGATCGGTGGAGCGATCGCGAAAGGTTATTAAACTCTCGATCGAATTGTTCGCCGCTGAATTAGCTTCGTCAGAAAATGGAGGAAGTCATTTAGAAACCTTACGTGCGTTTATGTAAATCGTGTTAAAAGGCAGCTTGTGCGATTGTCGGTTTTAATTGACCGTGTAACGGATCAACTTGCACTCGCAGTGAAATCATAAAACTTAAAACAGCATTCGTATCACCGATTCAAAAGTCGAAAGGATTTCCAAAAAAGCATTTTATTCGGGCTCCTGTCTATTCAACAATAATCTAAAGACTCCGCGCCCAATTACCCCGCAATTTCCCAGCGCAACTCACCACGCATCCTAGGGAAAAAGCAGCAATTAAACTAATAACTTCATCGGAGAGAGAGAGAGAGAGAGCGATCCGGGAAAAAAATTCCGAAGCATCAGCCGCCAGCTCTGACGCGAGTGGAGACGCGGCATTTCCTCTCTCTCCCCTCCCCGCGGGACGCCGCCCCGTACCTTTCTCTCTCCGGACCTTACAATACACCGGCTTATACCTTTCGGGCCGAGCCGCCGCCGCCGCCGTGTGCGCCCGCGTACGTGCAGGCAGGCGCGCACCAGGTGTAGCGAGTCGGCACTACCCGAAGTACGCGCGCGCGTACAAGCGCCTGTTGCGCGGCTTACTTTTTCCCGGCTCTCTCAAGGTTGCCGAGGCTCGGTTGGCGTTTCGCGCTGTTTTTCGACGGCTTTCCGAGCCACGGATCATCGCGCCCGATGATTTCTTCGGAGAATTTATCTCGCCGGCCGGCAGTTGCGCCTGAGAGCAGGCCTTGTGCGCTCTCGCTTTGATTATTAATTGAAAGTGATTCTGCTTTCGTGTGTGTTGTACTGTAATGGGCATCGCTGAGTGGATAGATTGGAATATTAAAACGAGTTGTTTACGATTGATGCGTCTCGCGACAGTAAAAATAGACCTGCTGATTCGAAAATAATTCGAAGTCAATGTATCTAGCTTGGAATATCAACTTACTTCTTTTCCAGTAAATGCATATAACTTGTATATATGCAGAAAAATTATTAACGACAACTACTCGATCGAGGAAGATACGGATCTAACGATGACCCATTGGCGTTTCCATCGCGTCATGCCTCCGCGCAAGATTCTCTGAATCTTTAATGTATAAAGCTTACGTAACGCCCTGCGCACACCGTAGACTAGATGCTACCCCGATTAGAATTTCCAAGTACCCATTCCAGCCGCACAGTTAGAAAATGCCCACCATCCGCATTTAGCACTCGGCGAATCATCAGGCATAAAACAAACAACCACAAAAGGCCCCCCCCGATTCTTTCGCTCGCCTTCGCAAGCTCGGCCAATAACTCAGCCGGCCTCCTTCCACGGACGCGAACGCAAGCGCTATACACCACGGCGCATTCCTAGATCCCAAGCCGCCTCGGCGACGGAGTCGCGAGGATGAGAGAGAGAGAGAGAGAGAGAAAGCAAAGGCGCCGGCGAAAAAGCGCGCCTCCAATAAAGTCCTTCTCTCCGGCGGCGTTGCAGCCGCACCGCGCAGCGTATAAACATTGCGAAACGAGCCGCGACCCAGATAAAGCCGGCGAGAGAGAGAGAGAGAGAGAGCTTTATGGGCGCGCGCTCGCTTTGTCCCCCGTAATCAATTAATTCGCTCGTTACGCCGGCGGGCCGCTGACTTCGAAATCACGCTGTCGCGCGCGCGCGCGCGCGAGTGTAGAATGATCGAGGCTGCTGCGCCGCTGCGAGCTCGACGGGACGGAGAGGAGCGCAGGGCCCTTTTGTTGGATCGCGGCGGCTGCCGAGAGCGCAGAGTTTCTCGGGCTTCGGTTTCGACGGCGGGAGAGGTTTTTGGGAGATGGAATTTTTTTTCTTTCCCTCTGCGTCTTCGCGGCTGCGGATTGCTTTTATTTTCTCGAAGCGAAAAACGTTCGGGTTTCGGGTCGATAATTATCAAGTACTTCTTAAACGAAAAACTTCTTTCGGCAGTTTTCGAATAATTCAAATCGCGAAGAGGGGAAGGTGTGCGCTTCGAAAATAGCACAAAAGTTCAAGTCAAGCTTTAACAAGCGTGAACTCTGCAAATAGTCCGAAGAATGCAACGGCCATCCACGTATATGTACATACATACAGTGTATATATAAGACGTGTCGTAAAAAATGTATCCTTGAATTATCCAAGTAATCTTGTGAGATCTACTGAAAATTTTATTTTTAGTTCATTAGTATTTCAGTATAATCTTTCCAGCCGATGCCGTGCTATTGTAGTTTTTTCAAGTGCACTTTAGTAATATAACCGCAAGGTTGATATCTATAACTATACGCGAAGAAAACTATAGAGGCAAGAAAGAAATGCATGAATTTAAATAATAAAACGATATAAAATCGTTTCACACCACAGTTTCTTTTTAAATTCCCTTTACATACATATATAATAATTAAACTTTATCAAGAAAATGTGCTTCCATCAGTTCTCTGTCATCTCTCGCAAAGCAGCTTTCACAAAGTACGATACAGTTCTCAATTACACCGCCGTCTATCTACTTTGAGTCACATCTTTGATCTCATCATTTATTCATAAAGCGGTGTGTGTTATTTATGCAATTGATGCTCACCTGCTTTCCAGGCAATTATGCATACGGTAATGCAAAAATTAAAGCAATTACTTTAATCATTGCTTTTGAAGAACCTGTTCTCTCTCTGTGTAGGCGCTCGACATTACAAAATCAGGTTAAAAAAATCTCAGCCACGACTCGTCGAAAGCTATACAAAAACTGCACATATAAATAAAACGATTAAAAATATATTTAAAAGGTAATTTAGAAGGAAGGCCTAGCCGCATCTAATTAGCAACGCTACATCGGCCGAAGAAGCCAAGCTAATTAAAGGAAAGACTGAAAGTCGACAAAGTTCGCTTTCTATTCCCCCGATAAACCATAAAACTCTCGAACCGAAAGCCCCGACTCTCTTCTCCCGCTTCTCCCTCCCCCACAGCTCGGCTCTCTCTCTCTCTCTCTCTCCACATGCATATCGTAAAATCAAGATGGCCACCCACTTAAACCGTTCCTCTCGCTTCGCGAAGTTCGAAGTTATGCCGAGCGAAGTGAGAGGGAGGAGAGTACGAGAAATATACGGCCGGCCGAAGGAACGCGCGCCGCGGGAGAGAGAAAAGGATCGAGAGGACCCGATCGCAAGTCTCGGGACTCGTTTCGCACGGCACACCGAGAGAGCGAGAGAGAGAGAGAGAGAGAGTCCCATGCGTTTTTCCCTCCTCCGGGGTGTATGACCCTGAACCCATGTGCGCCCGCCCGGCCCGGCGTAAGAGAGAGCTGACGTAACCCCTCTCCCGCGCGCGCGCTCGGATGCAGCCTACTCGCGCGTTCCCTCGGATTTCGGTGCGCGCGCCCGAGAGAGCGTTTAAAGGATTAAAGGGGTTCGCGCGCGCGGCGCGAGAGAGCCGCTTTTCGACCCGGCGACGGATTTTCGGAGCCGAGGCCAAGGGAGAGTTTGCCTCGGCCGTCGAGCAGCTGCTCGGCTTCGGCGAGCTTTCGGTGAAAGCTCCTTCTGGACGATTATTTATACGGTATAGCAACGTCAGTTCTCTCTGAATATTTGGGGACGCGAGCGCGAAAAAGAAAGCGAGAACATAATCGGGTTTATCATCGTTATAACCGAGGGACGAGTCGCGGGAGGTCCCTCCGAATATTCTTTCCCATTTTCGAGATTTATCGGAAATCGTTTGACGTTTGATTTCTTCCTCCAGATATAGCCGTCCATTCATTATTCTAAGGCTACGAGGCTTTATTGAGCGTCCTTAAGGGTGATTGATGAAATCTCGAGAGCTGACGTTGCTTCGCCAGTGGAAACCTGAATGAATGCGCGTATCTCTCCCCGCCGGTATATACTCTCCTTGTTAATTTCACTCCTGCCTCTCTTCTCTCTCGCGCTTGACCGTCTCCGACTTTATTACGTGATTGATTGGACTCCGCGTCCTTTTATTGTGCGCCGCGCGCTTTTCGAAGGAGCTACGCCGAGAGAAAAGCCGGCCGATGGGAGACTCGTTTTTCGAAAAGTAAGCCGGATCTTGCCTCGGCGAAAACTGATAGCCTTCGCCGACCGCGACGGATACCTGCCCGCACTCGAAAATTTAAGCTTGTACTCTCCTTCCTTTTTTTCCGCGGCGTTCTTTTATTATACTTTTGTTTTCGCTTGATTCGGCTAAATTTGATATTTATCTGGACATGCAAATGTCTCGAGTTATTATACGTTTGCAGTATGTAATCACATCAGTTTTAGATAACCTGCATAATTTATTGCTAAATTATTACTTTTTGAGATAAAAACTTAATTAAAGCCCGTTAACATCCATTGTGGCGGAGTAAAAGATCGCAGGAGGAACAGCTTCAATAAAACCCGATAGCCGTTTTGATTCAGTGCTTCTAATAAAGGGGTTGCGCTTTGCCGCACACCGGCCGAGGAAATATTCAGTTAACAATTGATGGCGGAAATATTTCTTGGCCCGTACCGTAATCAGGAGCCCCGCTGGAATCCTCGAAAAAGCGCCACCGAAATCGCCGAAACTGCCGGAGCCCCGGAGTATTTTTTCGACAAAATCCATCCGCCGAGTATCGAGCGCGGCAATTGGGGATAAAAAAAAAAAAAAACGTCTCATCAGCCTGAAAGTATCAGGTTGGCGGGTCGCTCCCTCGCGAGAGTCTCTTTCTCTCTCCTCTCCGAAAAGGAAAGAAAGGCGCCGAGTATATCGCCGTGTGACGTCGAGGTGAATATGCGTACGCACGCTCTCCTCCGTACCTGCCAGCCCGAGAGAGAGAGAGAGAGAGAGAGAGAGAGCTTCTCCTCCTCTCGCGGCGGCGGCGGACGGCGGGGGGAAACGAGCCAAGGTTTTCAGCTCGGTGAATACGCGGTAACCAAGCCGGGAACCTGTTCCTTTCGGAGAGAGAGAGAGAGAGAGAGAGAAAGAGAGACTTTCGAGCCATCGGAGGCGCATATCGCCTTTCCTCGTCTTGTTCTTCTTCTCTCCTCCTGCTCTTCTCGCTCTATCTGGCTGCCGCTGATGCTTCCTCGCGGCTGCTGCTGCCGCCGCAGCCGCTGCTGCTGGATATATTCTTTTTCGGTATATGGGTATGTAGGAATGAGAGAGAGAGAGAGGCGCTTTTCCACGCCGCCGAAGCCTCGCGCGCGGCAAGTGGCCGGGGATATAAGGAGATGCCTGTGTATATTACCGAGCCGGTCGGCTTTTTTTCGCCTTTTTTGCGCCGCCGGTGCGAGTGAGTTTCAGCGCGACGGGGGCTTCTGAGAATGGCTGACTCAATATGGTGGATCGAAGAATGAAGATTTGACGCTCCCGAGTGCCCGTTTCCCGAGGAGTGAGCTTTCTGCTTTGCGCGCGACAACTCCACTTTCTGCAGCTTTCGCCAAAGGAATATATGACGACGCCAATTACGATTCGAACCTCGGCGTTCCCAAACAATATGTTTTAATCAATTCGATGCCAGCAGAAAAAGCTTATTTGGAGTATTCAATGTTAATCCAGCTCAAAGCCGACAATCCAGCAGCCCGTCAAAGAAGAGCCCTTCCGCCCCGATAATGAGATTCGCGTATCCGCAAAGGAGGATTAATTTGTTCAACTCGATTTTTCTCCGACTCGTCTATAAGCACATTTTCATCTTCGCCCGTCGTCGTCGTCGTCGCCGGCATACGGATACCACGTCTGCTCGTCGTTTTTCCGCCTCGTGCGCTTTTTTCCCCGTCTGGCTCACAAAGCGCGCCGTCGCCTTCTGATGCGGGCAGCCTTTAACTCGATTTGGCTTTTACGTTTTGTGGCAGCCCCGAGGGGCTACGGCAGCCGGGAGTAGTATACACCATTGACGTTGCGGTTGCAGCAGCCGTCCAGGGCTCTCTCTGTCTCTTTTTCTTCCCTCGTCCCGGAGGCCGCGCCGCGCGGCGGCGGCGGCGGCGGCCCGTTTGCAATTTTATCGGAGGACGAGCATTAGGATCCGAATAATAAGCCGAGCCCCGGCGTAATTTTCCTCGAGGATCGAATATTAATTGGGGAGGAGGAGGACGGTAATTCCGAGTACGGACCGCGCGGCTTTGTTTGCACAGAGTCTGCTGGCCGCTCGAGGAGGAGGAGGAGGAGGAGGAACGGAGGTTTTCGTTTCGAGCGCTGGAAAGAAAGACTTTGATTTCTTTAGCGGCACGTAATTGTTGGATCTGCCTTGGTATCGCGGAGGAAAGGTTAATGTTTCAAATTGAAATAGTGGCTGGACGCTCGGTTTTAGTTGACACTTTGTCATCTTAATGAATCATGGATTATTCTTCGACGTTGTAGCGACAAAACGTGCTTAACAACTTGTTTTATTATCCGAAATTGAATTTATTTTATCGCTAAACGGGTTCGTTTGCTTGATTTAGATCAAGATAAACTATACTATAATAGCTTGATAAGATTGGCTTTCCCTCTTTAATTAAAACTTATAGTTCCTGCGTTTAAAGCAAAATTCAAGCATTTCAAATCCGCAATAAGACACTTCGATATAATTAACGCGGCAAAAATCACACCCCTTTGTTCCCGCTGGCAACTCTCGCAGCTCCTCTCGAGCAGTTCGCATCCATAAAACCCCTTCGCGATTTTCGCGGAAAATGATTAAAGTCGCGCTTCCTATAGTCTGCAGTGCCTCCCCTCCCCGCCCTGGAAAAAAAACAGCAGAGGCCCAGAAAAGTCTTGTTAACTCGGCGAAGAAAAGGGGGGGGGGGTATGTTTTAAGGAGAAAAAATGAGGAACACTGCTCGGAGGCTGGCGGCGCAAGAAGCGAGATTATACTCCCCTCGCACAATGAGGCGCGTCGAGAAACGCGTAAAAGATGTATTTCCGAGGGGGGCTTTCGCGAGGAAACGGAGCGGCGCAATAACGGAGGCGTCCTCAATGGCTTTAAAATGCTGTTATATTAAAATAAATCTGTACAAATATTTAATAAGTGCACGAACGACGGTGCTGAAACACCGGGGAGCCTACCGAGCGATCCGGTAAATTTGTTTGCGCGAACTTTTACAAGGATTTTGTTTAATTTTCGTTAGTTAAAACGTATTTGCGCGCGGAAATGCAGAAAGATAAATAAACTGCAGGGTTCATTTTGCAATGCGTGGATATTTCGCAACTTTTGTCATTAAATATTAAATTTAATTAAACCCTTTCCCTTTATACGCTTCACTTTGCGTTTATAATAAACAAGTAAAAATAGGACATTTCCTCAATTCGATACACAATAAAGTACACTCGTCCTAATCGAATCGAGAACCGACATCCAGCCGGACTCTCGATTCGAGCACCACAATTAACGCCAGCTCCTCGACGTCCCCTCGACCGTAAGAAAAGGGAAAAGCAGCGCCTTCGGCCCGGAGAATCACCGATTGATCGTATCTCGGAGATCGGAAGAGAAGCGGATATCTTCCTCTGCGCGTAACGCCGGAGACGCGGAAGCAGGAGAGAGAGAGAGAGAGAAAGGGGGCTACCGGACAGGTTGCAGCCGCGCAGCGCGCGGGGCTTTAATGAAGGCGCGAGGCGGGCTTTTAATGAACTCGGAGGCCCCGGGAGAGACAATTTCCAGCCGGCGGAGAAGCGGGGCTTCCTTTAAATTCTCTTTAGGCTCTTTGATTGCGCTTTTCTAGAAGCTGACGAGCGACAAGACAGAGAGAGAGAGGGTCCCTTGTAATTTTGTTGGAAGGCGGGGCGGGAAATTCGTTGTCGGAGTAATTGGGGGGACATTTTTTCCTGCGTTTTGTAGTTGCGAGCGAGAGGTTTAACGGGGGAAAACGTGAGCCTTTGGTACAGAAATTATTGTCTCTGCTGGTTAATTGATTGAGCTGCAGGCTGAAGAGTTTATTAAATGAATTGAAAGAAGAACGAGTAATCAAATTTAGTTTAAATTTAAAAGTCTTTCCTAACTATTCTTTTTCCAAACGTGAGTGTGTAAAGCAAACAAGCAAATAAGGAACTGTAAAAATGATGCAGTAATGATTTTCTGAAAATCCTTTAATGTCTAGATGAACGACTTCCTCCCATTTAAAACAATTTTCTGTGCATACTTCGCAGAAGATTCATTCTCGAACTGCCTTTGGAGAAACCATCCTTTTGAGTCAGCGGTCAATTCCCTTAGTTATTCGATGAAATCACTCCTGCAACAGCAGTTCCGCCAAACTCTTACAGAAAATCTCGCAAAGCCATCGACCTCCGATTATACGCAAAACAAAGAAACTGAAAAGCTGCAGATTTTCGCAGAAATTCGAAAAAAGCCATAAATCTCCGGGGGAGAAATCTCATCGACTGGTACTGAGCGAGTCCGCCGCGGCGAGGCAATAACTGGTTTCGCACATAACGAACAGTTGGTTTTTCTCTCCTGCGGTTGACACGAGCGCAAAAGCCATTTTTTAAACGGCGATTCCGAGAAAGGCCGCGCGGCCGACAGTCAGTCATGAGATGATGATTCGCGAGTACACGACGGAGTCGAGCGAGGCTCGACGTTCTTCTTTTCCCGGCGAGCGGCGAGAGGAGCGAGAATACGAAAAGTAATTGAGCGATAAGCATCTCGGAAAAGTAGGACTCTCCTCGCGGACTGCTCGTCGCCGCTGGAGAGAGAGAGAGTATTTTTAGACTCGCCGGGGTATATCTTTACGGCCGGCGTATTTCTCCTTTTTAATGTAGCAATAATAATAAATTTGCAACTACAATTTGCCGCCGAGCCGCTGTCCTTTTTTTACTGCGCGAACCATTTTTTTTTTTGAGGAGAGCGTCTCTCGGCCGGCGCTTATATTCGGTGAACGTATATAACGAACGTTTTTAGCGGAATTTTTACGCGGAATTTATGGAAATTCGCGTGTACACCGATCTAAAAAGTATTTTTAATTAGAAGCCTAGGATGTGCTTTATTCGCGAGCAGAAGTGAATTATAGCGAGTTCGGGCCGGAATAAGAAATTTTTAATTAAAAAATCAAATTGTCCAACGAAGTTAATGGAATTTTGAGAAAATTACTTTTCCAATTGTTGAGTCAACCCAAGTTTAAAGGTATTACATAAGCTGTAGAATATTGAAAATTAAAGTTTTTCAATTTGAAGACAAGTTTAACGGGCTTCCAAAGTTTTACTTGACAAGAGACGACGGTTTCGACAGCAAGGTGAAATTAGTCCAATCAAACTGTGTCATATAAAGTACAGACACGGAATTTATGGCCTTTAAAGCAGATTAATCGGTGGTAATAAATTATGCCGTAAATTTCGTTATAACTAAGTACTTGTACATAGATATATAAGTATACCTTTTACAGGCAATAAAAGAACTATATTGCTGACAAAGCAGGCAGCCATCGATACTTCTAGTATAAGGAACACGTAATTCCTCTCAACTTTGAGCACCTATTACACCATATATTCCGTAAGCACTATTTTCATCCAAGGTAATCATTAATCTCCTTTAGAAAAAAGCTTAGGAAAAAGCAGCATAAATGCATTTTAGTAAAAAAATAGAGAGAAACTCATCCTATTCTGCGTCTGCATGCATCTTCTTGTATAACGCATGTAAAGCAGACTCTTTGCTTTCAGTTTCTTTATTCAAAAATTTATGCTTATATTAAACGTGAATTTTTTTCTCTTTTCGTCTCTAGAACCTACGCGACACAAAACTAAAAATTTCTAACAAGGCGTTCAAATCGTGTTTTACGCTTCTCCTCTTATCAGTCACGATATTTCGTCTAAAAATTTTCCTACCTTTATTCTTCCACAAATACACTAATCTCCTCCCTGATCTCATCTCCAGAAACTCAAACAGTTCCCAGAAAAAGCGCGTCCTCGCCTCAGAAATCGTCATCTCGCCCCTCGATCCTCTCTCCGCTCCCCGTAAAAATCCAGCCCTCCCCCGTATAAATCCCGCCGATTCTCCCCGGATAGTCGGGGACGCTCGACTCGGGCGGACGGATGACACTCGAGCCGCGTTTATGAACGCGCGCGTCGAAAAACGCGAGCGCTTAATCACGCGCTATTTGCTCTAATTGAGCGACCCTGACATCTATTACCGCCCCGCGCGGCGAGTGGCACCTTTTACCGGCTCGGTTTTGCGCGCCCGTGAGGATGTGCGAGTCGGCCTTTTTGCCAATCGCTTGCGTAAGTCTGGGAGGATGCTGATTTCGACGGCGTGGGCGACTGATTTTGGGGAGGAAATTATTGGTAGGAATAATAATGTATCGCGTGCCGCTGAAATCAAAGTAAATTACGTCGCTGTATATCGGTTTCTCGTATTTTATTATATTTTTTTATTAGCGTTATAAATATTCAGCTTTCAAATAAAATTTTATTTTCCTGCCAAATGAATAAAATCAGATTTTGCAAATCCCTTAAATTTAAATCGCGCAAATGAAATTTCAAGCTCGAGCACACCGAAGTAAATGTAAAAGTTAATGAACGAAATTGAATTTCGCTGCAAAAGTCGACATGCTTTGTTCGTAAATTAATTAAATGTAAATATTGTATAATATTTTATTACATGCACTTTGCATTAACTTTAATATAAATTAAATGTATCAACAAACCCCTCTTCCTCTTATCTCAAACAAAATCAGTCCACCGCGCAACGCGCCGCCGGTCCCCAAATGTCCCCTAACCAAACTTCATCTCCCAATCTCCAGCCGACAGCAGCGCACCTCGCCCGCAGTCATCCCGGCGCGCCGTGCGATAGTTTCCGTTGCATAACCGATAACAAGCCCACTTATCATAAAAAAAGCAGCGGCCCCGGAGTAGGCGAACCCTGTCTGCTCGAGCTTTTCGTATAGCCAAGCGGCGCGGCATGAATGACGGCGTAATTTCGTAAATGCGCCGAGCGCACAATGGGCTAGAGGTGAAAGAGGAGAGAGAGAGAGAGAGAGAATACGGGCGTTCGCTCGTTCGTTAGCAAGCGCGGGGGAGAGAGCCACTTGACGAATTGTCTTTTCAGTAAGATCATTCCGCTTTCGACCGCTTTTCGTCCTCGAAAAACGCAGCCTATTGTCTGGGCGCTTCCTCCGATGGCTTTGTCTCGCTTCCTTTTATAAAGGGGCCTGGAAATGTTGCATCGGCTCCGGTCGGAGTATACGCTCCTCGAGAGACTCCACGGCTGCGCCTGAATATTTTAGGGATTTGTCAGAGCTCGTCCTGTTCGCTTGAATTCCGTTGCTCGCTAAAGGCGGCTTATCTCGTTCGTTATTTACGGACAAATTCGCGCGCAAAGTGTGAATTTATGAGTGCATTTTTTATTACTTTAAAATATATAATTTCGTCGAGGCCACGTGACTTTGAAATCTCAAAAATGGACGTTCTTTAAAGCTCGAGCCGTAAAATGTGCCTTTCTCGACCCCGACTAATAACAGGGTGGCCCAGAGCAAGGACAGATGCCGTCCATACGTCATGCAGGTCCTGACATTCGGCAGACAACCGCCGCTTAAATGGGCTTCTTCTGAAAATTCTCCTTGCGGAGTTTTTTTTTTCTCTTCTTTGTTTCGCGTCTTCTCAGTACGTAAATATATAAAAAGATGCTTTTTTGGAAGGCAAATCGTTGAAAAATGTGTAAAGAAATGTTGGTACACTTTTTACAATTCCTCTTTAATAACAATAAAACTCTTAAAGGGATTTTTATTAGACCGAAGCTCTTTAAATTTATGTACTGTGTAGTTTAATTTACGCGCTAAAGCACCACCGCATATAAAATCCAAATTCAAGCTCCTATACAAGCAGTACAAACTACAGCAAATTCCGCGCTGTAAAAGGCGCAAAAAACGTACAAGCGTTACTTCACGTTTGTGGCCTTTTATGGTAGGGCTCGGGGGGCTTTCGCTTCCTCAAAGCGCGAGGCTTTCTCGTTTTTTCCCCTCAGATTAAATTTTATTACTTCCCATACACCAATCGGAAAACCCCGCTCGACCTCCGCACAGGCACCTCTTCGAAAACAATCCCCTCGGAAAATCAGCGAGCCCGACTTCGGAGGCCATTATGCAGTCATAAAAAAGCAGTCATTCAAAAGCATATCGATCGGGAGGCAGCCCTGAAAGAGGTTGCCCAGCAGCACAGCGCAGCGGCCCACGAGAAAAGCCGCGAGCGGAGGTGGATTTTCGCCGCGCGGCCGGGATTCATAATCGAATCGAGATTTCGACCGGCGCGCTGCACGCGAGCTTCTGGGAGTCGAGTGTGCCGGCGCGCCGAGTCGAATTACGGCGCTGGCGGATGATTTTCGCCCGATGAGGGAGTTGGCGTTCGAGGAGGCATTGTTCTTTTCGGCAGGTTTTAGGAGCAGTGGTCAGGAGGCAGTTGGGAGGAGGAATATTTGGCGTGTTTTAGTTCGGGGTTTTTACGTCGATAAAGGAATAGTCTTGTTTTTCCAAGATTTCAAAAGAAATCAGTTTTACAAAAAGAGGCTTTTTCTGAAAGAACTGAAATGAACATTGGAAATCTTTACATTTTGTGTTTAATTAATATTTGAAAGTTAAAATTTGTCAAAATGGCCTGCTTTATATTAATAAACAAACAAAAAATTAAAGCATCCAGGCATTTCACGCGGTTTCCTGTGCAGCTCTTAATTCGGCGTTTCCTATCCTGTTTCATAATAACTCCTACTTCAAATTCATTAGACGAATGGTTCTCGGATTCGCTAAAACTTTCGCGTCCGGAGCCGCGCGAAAGGATTCGCCTGAATTCGCTTGACGAGCGAGTAGCTCTCGCTGAATTTATTCATTTTTTAAGCCCTCGGCAAATTTCTATACACTTCGTCCCGCAAACTTCTCTTTCACCGAATAAACGAATGAAACCCCAATTAAACGCAGTTCATTCAAAACTCCCCGCTAACGACCGACCAAAAATTGAGAAAAACCCATCAGCGATTTTAAGACGCACCTGAAAAATTCCACGTTTCCAGGCGAGCCACCTCCAGAATGCGACTCGGGCGCTCGTAAATATTCGAGGGCAGACCGAACGCAGTCGCGTCCTTTATTTTCTCCGTTCGGCCGCGACGAGCAGAGAGAGAGAGTAGCGTCGGCTCGCGTCGATGAAGTTTGACTTGTGGTTCAGCCTCTTTTCTTTGACGGCTCGTCGATAGCTTCGATCCGGAGGAATTCTTTTAACGAAGTTTTATGTAGGAGCTTGCTCGGAGAGGTGGGAAGTTTGTCAATACATACTTGATGCTTCTCGTCGGTGAAGAAGGAAAAAAAATTGTATTGGAAACGATAAATAATTTCGCAAATATAAATGCTATATCAAAATATGAGGGATGTGCGCATCGAGGCGTTTCGATTTATTTACTAAAAAAAAAAAAAAAAAATGTTGAATAAAGCATCGTATAGAATTCGCTCTAAAACTGATAAAAAATTAATCTGTTAATCATAAAATTCGATTACCACCTGGGACTGACGTCTCAATATTCATCGAACTATAATTCGATTTCAGCCCGGCCACCTCCATTGTCCTCGCTCGACTCAATGAACCGCGAATCCGCGCGCTCGCGCATAAACTCTTTCCATTAAACGCTTCGAAGCCAAAAAGCCCCCTTCGTTATGCAATCCATCCTGGAAAAACCACCGCGGCAAAGCTCTCGGCAACGAGCGAGGCGCGAGGTTTTTTTTTCATCCCGAAAGCCGGAGTTTCTGAAAGCAAATAACGCCTCGACCGCGGCAGGGAGAGGTAAAAAGAGACACACGAGAGAGAGAGAGAGAGAGCCTCGGAGGTATACGCGGCGCGGCCGAGCGGTGCGTGCCGAGTCTCACGCGCGCCCGACTCGAATAATTAACGGTATGCTCGGCACGTTTCTCCGCAAGCGGGGATAAAGGCGTCCGTGGAATCGAGCCCTTGCATACGCGCGCCTCGAATTTCCGAGCGACGAGACGCCTGAAAAAGAGACGAGGGCATTATTGAAATTATAAGAAAGCCGGCCCGGGCTTTGAAAAATTCAACGATTCGGGGATAAAGTTTTGCGCGCTGATCTTTTTGCAAGGCTTATTGCGGAAAGGTGGCATTGTTTTAAGTCTGAATTTTGGGGGATAGATAAAATTTTCATTATCGGCTAGGTCGCGAGGATACTTGTCTCAGAATTTATTTTTGCCGGTTTACGTTGAATTTAAGGTCTGAATAATTAACGAGATGAGATCACGTGAACGTGATTCCTATAAATAGAGAATAAATCGAGGAAAATGAAACGGATAAATTATAAATTTCTGAATGCTCTGCTAATAATGAAAGCCAATGCATTCAATCCGGTATTTACATAACGCAAATAGAAGATTTTAATATAACAATCTTACGCTTTATGAACTTTATAAACAATCAATTCAATAAATAAATCACTATAATAATTCTGCATGTACTTTATTTTTTAAGTTAAAGTTGATGAATCGCCGATTTCGCTACACGTATATTTACACTTGCGATTAATATTCGCGACGCTCGTTGCACTTCAGCGTGAAATACGTGATTCTGAAAGTTCCGGCGAACAAAACTTTGTGCCGCACTGTATACGTGATTACTTGCGCTCGCTACTTGGCTGCGCCGTGATTAAATTTCCCTAAATAACGCAATTAAAAGCTTTTAATGGGAAGAAGGGTGTATTTCGCGTTCGATAATAAGTTGCTTAATTACTTTCTGATTAAGAAGTTAACTGCGGGAGCCTCCCGATCGGAGTATTTTTTAAAGTTGCAGACTCTTGTTACCGGCCGATTTAAGTTGCAAAACTGCAGAGACGGCGCCTGTGTTTCGTTATAAAAATAACAAGCTGAACTTGGATGATTGAATTCTTGAGGTACATAACGATCTTCTTTTGTAATAAGGCATTGTTGGTGTATAATTAAGATGCTGAGGGGATGAAGAGGCCAGTTGTAAAATAAACTTGGCGATTTTTACTTTATTTTCCAGCAAAATATGAAGAATGGCGGATGCTGTAAAAACTTTTTAATAAACTTACTTTATTTTAACGAAAATTCATTTTTATGTACAAAATAATCCACGCGAAACGCGCGCAGTAAACTAAAATGACCCAAATTTTTTAATAAATCATTAAAACCTTTCACAAATAAAAACACTATTACACAAATCTCTCCCCTTTCACAAAACCCCAAAGCAATCAATATTGATTCCCTTTCAAACCTCCGAGCAACAAACGCCCCAAGTGAATCCGATCCACCCACGCAAAAGTTGGTCAATGCCTGGCCGTTCCCAGGTTTAAAAAGCTGAAACAGATACTCCCCTATCGCGGGCAATCGCGACACGCGGCCTGGCTTCGTCCATCGCAAAAAGGCGCCTCTCCCGAATCAATATTTTTCCAGCGGCCGTGCGGCAACGGCCAACGACGGCGGCGGCGGCGGCGCTACGTTTCAATTCCGCAGCCCCATTAATCACGTCGACGCGAGTTCTGGAAGTCCGTCGCCGCTTTTTCCCCCAGAGAGAGAGAGAGAGAGAGAGAGAGAGAGAGAGAGGCCGCAAAAAGGAAAGAACTTCTAGCGGCCATAGGCGGAATGTAAATCAGTCGGCCGCGGCGGCGCGCCTTTTTCGCTCGTTCGACTTTTTAGCGGACGATTCGAGCGCGCGCGGCAGAGGTTTCGTCGGGAGTAAAAGGCGGATGGGGGGAGAGGGGCTTATTTTGCGGGCGAATGCGCGAGATTCGAGATTAGGAGTGATCGATGACAGTGGATATTCGGAGGCTCGATTCTCGCGGGAATTTATCGCCCGCGGTACGTCGATTCTGTTTAATGCCGCTTTATGAATGGAGCGAGCAAGATTTCTAAGTGTCCGGCGTGGAAAACGCAGCGGGGCGAGTAAAAATCGCCGGGAGGGAATAAATTTTCGCCTTATCGTGTAGACACGCGTCTCGTTCGGTGTTTCCAATCAACGGCCAAGCCAAGCGCAGTATTTGTCGAACGATTAGAAATTCAAATGCCCGATCGACTCTCTCTCTCTCTCTCTCTCTCTCTCTCTCTCTCGACTGCGCCGAAGGATACGGACGAGCGAGGAAAAGGCAGGACGGGATGGGCAAATGGATGGCCGAGAGATAGAGAAAATGGATATTCGCGGGGAAAAAAATATTGCATCTATTCAGTTACTCGTCCAGTGGATGAATAATATTCCGCCCTATTGTTTTGCAATTTAGATGCGGCGATAGCAGGGTAGAAGGTTGTTTAGCGCGGTACTCAATGGAACGATGCATCATCCTGTAATTTAGAACGCAATGTATTGGGGGTTTAAACTAAATAATTATATTTCCAGTAGAATATAAAATTTACGATTCGGGTTCTGATTTTAAACGTTAAATAATGAACTGAGAAAATAAGACAAGAGGGTTTTACAATGTATTGGAACGGTATAGCTTTGGGAATTTTCACTTTTTTAAGCTCATCGAGAGCAATGAGGGACAATCCAAAAATCCCTTTGAACTTTTCAATTCCGAATAGCTTTGCGATGGGAAATTTGACTTTCAAAGTCCAACCTTGCACTTCCATTATTCAAATTCGACCCGGTCCTTTAAACAATGAACCTCCGGCAGCGACCAGAAATTACCATTCCCAATTGAAGCTGCAACACAATGACTTTGTTTCGCTCGAAATAAAAATTTGCAGCTCGGCTTCTTCCACCGACAATGGAAACTTCGGGGCACCGCTCGCAGCGGTGCCTCCGACGGGACTAAACTTCGAGTGAAAAGTGTCGGCTCGGAAAATCGAAACTCAAAGTGCGCATGTCAATGACCCCGTCGTCTCCTTGCTGCACGATGCTGGCGCTTCTCTCCCTCTTCTCTCTCTCTCTCTCTCTCTCTCTCTCTGCCCACGCACCGGAAAGGAATACACGCTCTCGCGGCGCAAAAGTATTACAGGCCGCGAGAGAGAAAGAGAGACTCTCGGCTAAGGTCCTCGAACTTAAAGGGCGTTCCAGAGTCGAGATGTCGTGCCGCTCCGCAGTAAAGCCTTTTCTCTCTCTCTCTCTTTCTCTCTCTCTCTCTCCGGCGATGCTTGTTTCTCGGCGACGCTTCATGCAAAGAAAAACCGGATTCAAAAACGCCGATTTTCTCCGTCGGAGTTTCGCAGCTTTTTAGCTGCCCTGCCTGCGAGGGAATTAGACGACGTTTGCACTGGCTGATTTTTGTAACAGCTTTGTCGTCGGAGGCTCGCCTCGGGGTAAAGGCGCCTGAGTAAACGCTCGAGTGCGGGCAAAGAGACGGAGAGGTTTGCTCACGCAGAGTTGCTGCTTGGATTTTAAGAGTTTTCGAAAATGGGTTTTAAACTGGTTAAGCTTTTGCGTACGGCGTCTTTCGAGTCGGTCACGTAGCTGACCTGGATTTAACCGCGTAGCCCGGAGAAACAGGAACTGGAGCTCGAGGAATTTTGATTTTGGAATTTGATAAATTTTAAGTGTGAGAACTGAATGAAATTTCAAAGTAAACATTATATGAAAGAGAATCAACTTTTAAAATAGAAAAAAAATAATAAACGTACTGAAATTATTTTTAAGGACAAACAAGAACAGAAAATTTTCAATTTTATTTCGACGAAACGGGGCGCACTCTAATAAAACCTCCGGAATCGTCCGCATTACGAATCCTTTATGTGCCCGCATTCCGCAGCGCGACTCCCGTCGACATTTTATTAGCCCGCCCTTTGAAATTTAGAATAAAGCCTCTCCCAATAAAACTCGACTGTCCCGGCGTTAAAAACCCCGGCTATATCCAGACACTCATCAAATCATCGAAAACTTAATCCCCATCCAACGGCTCCGCTAAAAACAGCCTGCGCCTGAAACTGAGCCCGGCCGGCAAAACGAAGAGAGAGAGAGAAAAAGCTCTCGCGCTCGGCGGCGTAAAAGCGCGTCTCCTCCTCCGCGGCCCCTCGCACAGCCCTCGGCTTTTTGCCGATAGGTGACGCGTAAAAGCATCGGCCTCCTCCTCCTCCTCCTCCTCCTCCCCCTTGCTTCCTTTTTTTTCCTTCGCGCCAGCATTTCCCACGAGGTGCGCGAGACGGTTTTTGCGAGCGAACGCCGAGGTGCGCGTATGTACTCTGGCACGCGTACGTTTAGGCAGCGATTTTATTCGGTTTAGAGGCGCGCGCCGGGGTATGTTGCCCGATCGATTATTGAATTCTACGGGTTATTCAGCGGGGAGACGCTCGCCGCGTTTTTCTGCGGTCGAGGACTGATTCGGGAGGTTTATTTTCGGACTCGAAAGGTACACTTTTTGTTTATAATAAAACGTCGGAATAAGTCTCCGTTCTCGGAAGAGCAATTTCTTCTGCTAAATTATTCCGGTTGAGAGGCTGCAATTTCTGACAATTCAGAGATTTCTCTCGCTGCGGGAGAGAATTGCTATTTTCCCGAGGAAGAAAGTTTCATTTCAAAATGCACAGTCGAAAAACAATTTTCAAGGCGGGCAAACGTTTTTCTCGGCAAACAACTCGTTCGCACATCTTCACGGCTACATTAGAATGCATCCAAAATCAAAAGCAACGAAATTCCTTGTAAACAACCGCTCCTTCCGCCGACGGCCAGGCAATATAATTCGGTGCAGTATCACACAAAGCATTACGCAACAAAGCACACATAATGCGCTTTGATATCCTCTGTAGCGCTCCTCCGCGGGATCGCGTGTACACACGCCTCTCTGGCTCTCTCGAGGGCCTGGCGTGCACGTGTGCGCGCGCGCGCGCGCCTCGCAAGCCAGACGTTAAACCAATCGGGGACGCGGGAGCGAGAGAGCACTAGAATCGTAAACGGACAACATTTGACCCCCTCTTCGGTGCCCCGTTTGTTTCTCTTGTCTATTTGACGAGCTTGGCAATTTCGCGACTTTGATGCCGATGTCTGCTTGTCGTTTCGGCGGCGGGTTCGCCGCCTCGCCGTTTTAGAGGCATCGAGGGAGGTATTTGGCTTTTGTTTTAGTGCGCCCTGGATGCACGGGGTAATAAAGCTGTTTGCTTTTAGATTTGATATGTAGAGGGCGAAACAGACCTCGAATTAGTCTTCGGATTCATTAAATCGCACTAATTGCATCGTTACCCGTCAAATTACCGGACACTCCGCACTCTCCTGGGCAAAAAAAACCTCGGCCGCGAATCCAATCGCCAAACAAGAAACTCGACTCTTTTCCGCCGGCAATCGATTCTCCATATCAATCAGGCTAATGAAAGGAACTTCTTGCGCGAAAGGCCGAAGCGTCGGCCGCGGCCGGTTGATAATCGAGCGACGCGCGGCATTACGCGGCGATAAAATCAATAGAGGATATCTCCTCGCCTCCCTTCTCTCTCTCTCTTTCTCTCTCTCTCCCTCTGCGAAGAGAGTGCAGCTGCACTCGCGGCTGTGATCGACAGTCCGCCGGAGGACTACCGCACGACTCGCGGCTTCTTCTCCTTGCCTCTCCGGCTTCTCGGAAGGTGTAAGCCGGGAGATGGGACAACTCTTTCTTCGTGCTGGAGACTCGGTTTATTGCTTTTACCGCGGTGGGTTTTCAGTCGCGGGAAAAGCCCGGGAAGAGGATTTAGATAAGGCTGATTTTATCTGTTTCGAGGATGTATTCATTTGTAGAGGGGCCCTTTTTTTTGGCTTTTTTCGGAAAGTCGCACGCGATTGCGTGCTTTCTTATTGCAGAAATATTTTAGTTCGCCAAATGGCTTTGCTTACGTGTTCTCTGTCGTTTAAATGTCGCAGTAAACTTGGCGACACGGAGATTCTTCTTATTTGTTGGACACGATTCAGTGATTCTTCTTGTACAGTTTTTATTTTATTTCAAGAAAGTTCGGCGAAGTAAAATAAGCACTTGAACGCGGAAAAGTCATTTTAAAAACAGCACCTACGAATTTGATGCGAGCAGTCGACTTTTTTCCTGTTTTCTTGCCATGTCACTCTTTTCCTTTTACCCTCTGCGCTGTGCAGTTCCTCTCGAAAACTTCGCAAGTAGGAAAAGTTTTATGTAACCAGCCAACGCTCCGAAGTTTCAAAACATTTTCAAATTATTTTTTTCTTTTTCAGTTTTCGTATAGCGAGCATAAAGATAAAAACACGACTTCGACGTCCTGATAAAGAAAGCCAAGAGCTGGATGCATATTTTAAATTTTAAACGGAGCTCGTAAGGTGCACAAAAAGCATAAAAGAAATTTTTACAGGTAACGCCATCGCTATCGGAATTCCATTCCCATACGTTCAGACGGCGCGTGTGTGCATTGGGTCACGTATCGCATTCAAATTCAATTCCTTCCCCGATCGGGGGTAAAAATAAAAAAAATTAGTTTTCGTACGTGTGAATTCCCTTGTTTCATCTAGGAATGCACTGCGAATACAAAACAGCGACGTAGCCTTCCTTTATCTTGATTTTCAACGCCACCTTACCAATTATACCGTCGATTTTTCCCTCGCGAAAGAAAGCCCCGAAATACCTCGGCAAAGAAGCACCCTCCCCAAGAGCGGCCAATGTCCGGCGTCTTTGGTCCGAAAAAGGGGGCAATAAATTCCTGGGGCATGAGCAACAATCTCTCCCGCTCCTCTCTCTTACGACATGTCGTTGACTCCGCGCTCTTGCACATAACGTACGCTCCTGGCTCTCGGGGGGCTACACGTGCGAGCTGCATACCTGCCTACCAGGCTGCCTCCTCTCTCTCTCTCTCTCTCTCCTTCTCTCTCTGCAGACGGCGGCGGCGCGCGTGGGATCGAGTCAGACCGGCGGGGCAGGCGGTAACACCGGTAGTTATTCCCCGGTTGTAAGAGCGAGACGACGAGACGCACCGCACGGAGGCTATTGCTCCTTCTCTTCGTATTTCTCTCCCTCTCTCTCTCTCTCGCCGCGAGTTTTATACTTGCTGCCGTGCTGCCGCCGCCGCCGCCGCCGCCACCGTCGCCGCCCGTGGCGAGAGCAGCCGAGAGCCTCGACCGGCTCTCGAGAGCTTTTTGGGATATCGGCCCGAAATATATATGAATTTTTCGATTTTGCGCCCGGGAGGAGCTGCGGGCCCCGGACCCCGACGACGGCCGTACACCGTGTGTGCGTCGGGGATCGCCGCCGCCGCCGCCGCCGCCGCCGCCGCTGCTGCTGCCGAGTCGCCGAGGCTGAATATTCATGAGGCAAACCAGCTTGGCGGCAAAAATTATGTGGGGTCTAAATTTAAATACCCGGGGCTTCGAAATCTATAAGGATTTTTGCCTTACAAATTAGGCCGATAAATAATACCTTTCTTTAATTAACATCCTAGAGGGCGACGTCTTATTATTTAATTAAAATTTCATCTGGCGCTCAAGATTTTTGCATACGGTCGGACAAAGCTACCTTTTATCGGGCTCCTTAAAGAACGGAAACTATTGGAAAACCTCAAAAACTTCCATTGACAAGCGAAATTGTGAAAAGTTTTTCAAATTTCACGTAGAAACCTCTACCCTTATTATCAGACTAATACAAAAGTAATATTCATTTTTTAGCAAAATAATTTTGAATTTTCCATTCTCTTTGCAAATTAAGTAAAATAAAAACTGAATTTCGAATCTACATAGGCTCCGTGAATACCGATTAAAACGAGCCAACGTCCCCGCGCGGCAAAGTCCCAGCAGCGCTCGGCAGAAAAATCGGCGCCTCGGTAAAATTTCGCTCGGCATCGCCCACGCAGCCTCCCGTCCCATATTCCTCTCTCTCTCTCTCTCTCTCTCTCTCTCTCTCTCTCCGGGGCAGCTGCATATCTTACACGTATACGCGCTCCGCGTATCCGATATCTTCGGAATGGAGCATAGGTCCGGGGCATATCGGCCGCTCTCGCCGCGGGAGGCGAGAGGAGAGAGAGAGCGGACATTGCCTGAACCTGTCTCCGCGCATTCAAGTCTCTCGAGCGAGAGAGAGAGAGAGAGAGAGAGAGATAGAGAGAGGGAGGCAGGCTCACCTGCATTCCATCAAGCCGCCGAGGAGAGGGGACGGAGACCCTTCTTTCGGGCCCTCCAGGATCGAATACGCCCTCGGCTGGACCCTGGCCCATTCCCCGAGCTTTTGTTCCCGGCGATTTCGCTTTTATTGCCCGATTTTTGCGCTTTTTACGGAGTTAAGCTCGATGTGGGGGGGAGAGCAGCGCAGGATGAAGGGGCGGTGGAGTGCTTTTAGGACGTGGCCGGAGTTCGTTTCGATTAGTATAGGATTTTTTAGAACGTATAATTTAGTAGTTTTCTTAGATTAGCCGCTGCTCGATACTCGATTAATTATTCAAATTAGACTTTTGAATCAATTCTTACATTTTTTCTTGTTTAATATTTATAGACAGTTTTATGGTCAATCCAGGATAATGTTTCATAATTCGATGACTAATATAAACCTACTTCTTTCTCTAAATCTCAAAGACAGCGCAGAAAAAGTAAAATTTATGCAACTTCAATTTAAGTGTACGCAATGAAGTAAATAAAAGTTTTCATCCGCCTGTACAGTCTCTCTTCTTTGTTCTATCTTTTCGGCTCTGCAGTTCCCTCCGTCGCCTCCGTCTCGTCTTCGTTCGAGGATTCGGTTCGGGCTTCTCCATTATTCCATTCTCCTTTGGCTTTATGAGGCCCAGTTTAGGCGGCTTGGGGCCTCATGAAGGACGACGCTCGTTGTTCGATGAAAAATGCTTTTTTCTTCACGCGCAGCAACCCTTTGTTCGGGCCTTTTTTTTCCTCCTCTTTTGTTCCCTCCTGGTATGCAACCGAAGTGAGCAGTGACGGGGTTACAAGCGTATACCTTCTCCTCCTCTCGCCCATTGATTTTTTCGGGTCATTAGTTTCCCGATAATGAGAAGCCGATTGTTTAGCTTTCTATTATAACCAAGTATTATACAAGATTTTGCAGCTGTCCAGTAAGGTAACTTATTTATATCATGGATAGTCTAAAATTGCTTTTCCATAAGTTATAAGTGAACAGGTTTGTTATAATTATTTTATAAAATTATTTTAGTTCAACAAAAATTACTAACTCCAATTACAATTAAAAATGGCAAATTACGATTTCAAATTGTAACATCCTAAATAAAGACGACGATGAGCCACGTTCCCCTTTTAAATTCTTGCCCTCGCCGTCACTCCGGAAACGGAGTCCCCCCTCCGCCCCGGAATCTCCTACGCCTAGAGCAGATCACGGGGCAGGTCAAAAAGAAGGTAGGTAGCCTAGCCGAAATCCAGTAGCTAACGACGCGGCCGGATAGAGAAAGATACGAAGTTCCCCTCCTTACACAGGAGCTAGCCCGAGGGAGCTCCGAAAAGCCCCGGCATTGAGTCGTACACCGGCGCGCCTCTCCACGTCCCTGGAATATTTTCCTTTTCCTCGTGTTTTTCCCGAAAGAGATGCTCCCGATAAGGCGCCGGATTACGCCCGGCTATTCTTTTCCGTGCTTTCGTGGGTGGCCACGAGGCGCTGCTAACGACCGCCTTGCTGGTTCGTTTGTCCAGCGGGCCGGAGCAGATCTCGGCTGCGTCTCTGTTAGGTTTCCCCGTTTTATGGAAAAAAAAAAACACGTCGAGAGTCGATAGGAGGTCCCGAGCTTATCGCTTTTCGTCGGTCTCGGGATTTAGTCGGGGGTTCCTTTTCTCGAGGTGATTCAATTGCGAGGAAGGTTCGATTGCGTTACTTGGAGGGTTATTGGGTTGTTAAGGTTTCGAGGACGAATCATTTTTAGGGGACCAGCTGACGTGTTACGGATATTCTATTTATCTTAGCCCGGAGAAGAGATTGTAAAGTAGAGCGGATTATTGATTTTTATTTTAAAAAATGGACAAATGCCAGTTTGAAATGCCTTGAAATCCTTCCAAATTGCTTGTGCGGCAAAAAATTCTGCTAAATTATCACGCTCTACGCTACCAGACTTTAAACGCGAAGATATCTTTTTATTAAAAAGCGTCAGTTTTCAACTACCAAACTTCGTATACGAGAACGAATCGTTCCATAAAGCGCGCGTACTTTGAAACTTGAGATTTATTGAAAAAAGTTCCCCGATTCCATAAAAAAACTTGTAGCAACTCGTGCGCAAAAAGTGCGAAATCCATCCCAAGTCGATTGTTAACGCGGCCGAAAGTGAGTACATAAAATTCCTACGCACCAAACCGATCGTTCTCCCAGAATGTTCGCCCAATCGATTAAATCCTCGCGCCTGCCGTCTCTCTCCCAACGGCGGAGCTCGCATCTCCGATAATCCGCATTGTTTGCGCGAAAGCTCCGCACCGTCGGCTCGGATGCGAAAAAGCCCTCCCAATTAAAAAGGCTTCGATCGCCTCCTTCCCCCCCCTGTACGTATATCCGCAGACTCACCTGCGCACATTCCAGCGCATCACGCGATCGTCCCTTATTTGAATGCAGGGTCATCCGCAGACGCTCAAGTAGCCCGGCTTATGAGCCAAAGAAAGAGAGACCGAGGCAGAGGGGGAGAGAGAGAGAGAGAGAGAGAGAGAGGAGGATCGCGCAGCGCTGATTACGTCTTAATTGCAGCCGGGCGGCTCTTCGTGCCATATTCTCTTTTTGCCGATCGGCAGTTTCGAGCGAGGAATTTTTTGCGGCCGATGCACGCGATTTCACGTTTTCGCCACGGCTTTTTCGGAAGGACAAGATCGCTCGGGCTGCTGCTCTCCTCGGGTAGCGAAAGTAGCGCGGGCTTTTTATGCGGCCTATTAAGAGCTGTTATTTGCGGTGCTTTCCGAGGGAGGGGGTAATGAAAGGGTTCGGTAGCGTTTCAGTTGGTTAGTCCCGAATTAATTCGGTCTTAACTATGGTGGTTCTGGTCTTTTTGTCCGGATAGTCAACGGTTTACGGTACGAGAGTATCATTTTGGATTGGGAGCAAGAAGGGGGTTAGTCTTGATTGTCTAATGCGATATAATTTCGGGGAAACAATATAGAGCTGAATAATTTTACTTTTTTAAGAGTTTCGGAATTCGGAATTAACTGCGTAAGCAGAGTGCAATATATTATTCTTAACATTTTACTGATTACATACTTCTTTTATTAATGTCGCTCTTTGCATTTTTGTTGCAGAAAATTGGGCTTGGATTTGGTACCTCGCCAAGGTGCTCAGATGGTAGATCCAGATTCCATGTCCTTCATCGAACTTTACCACGTGGTAAGATATTTTAACCTTCCTTTATTTTAACCTTAATTTTATTTATTCGAAATTCAAACATCAATTTTTTTTCAAATGTATCGTTTGAGTTCGTGACGTATATGAAACTAGATTTATCTTCCGCAGAAAATTAAGGGAATGTATAGAATGGTCCTTACGTTTCCTACCTTATCGACCACAGTTTTAAAAAAAAAGAAGTAAACGCGTTTTTTAAAAGTGTATTCAATACTAATTTTAAAAACATATCCTCGTGTAATTCGTTCAATTTATACAGTTTATCTAACCGAACAATTGTTCAACGTATCTAAAACTTAAAAATCAACACCACTGAATATACTCCAACAGCACGTCCAAAGCGCCGAAAACTCCCAAGGCTCGTCGGGCCGCGGCACGCTGCGCCGCAAGGAGCATAAAAAGGTGCTCACCCACCACCTGTACTTCTGCATGCGCGACTTCGGCTACTCGATCGGCGAGGACGCGGAGGTCTACTTCTCCCTGTTCGACGCCAAGCGCGGCCAGTACATCAGCGAGCGCTTCCTGGTGCGCATCTCGAAGGAGGGCTTCTCCAACTACGTCGAGAAGATGCACAGCAACTGCACGATCTTCACGGACCTCGGCAACGCCGATCTCAGCCGCGACCTCTACATCGTCGCTCACGTAATGAGGTGCGGGAGGATGCTCTCGGATTCCGGGAAGAACAAGAGCGGCGGCGCGGTCTACAGGAGGCCCCACGGCGTCGGGGTCCTGTCGCTGGTCGACGCCACGCAGGACCAGACCGAGGAGCTCGAGCACACATTTAAGGTTCGTACAACGAGCTTTTATCGCCGCCTTTCAAACGATGCTTGGTTCGACTTTAAACGCGCAAAGTGCTTTACGATGCAAATCATTATTTACTCGAGGTAAGATATATGTAGGTACGCGACGTTGCTGCTCGAAGGGCGATTTGTCAGCTTCAGTTTGAGCACTCGGGCAAGTCTGCAGCTCGTTTAAATTCAAAGTTTTGATAAAAAAAGTTTTATCGTAACGAGTAAACTTGGGGAAACCACGGGGGGATAACTTGGCGAAGTTCGAACAGTTGATATCTGGGTACTGTTAAGGCCGAGGCACCTGTGCGTGAGCCAGCTCTATCCCACCTCGTAATGCCTTAGTCCCATTACCCGGGAAATAATGGAACTTTAGCGGTGCTTTGGCGTTCTCTTATGTACATTTAAGAGCTCAGCACTTTGCCAATTATGAAGGCTCAATTCCGCCTGAAAGAGTCAATGTATTTTAATATTCTATAGTTTAATATGAACATTTTTAGATCAAAAACGTAAATACTTTTCACGAAAAGAGCTTTATTTTACTTTTACTTCATAATCATAAGCTGTCAAGCACAAAAGCTGCTTTTAAAAATTTATAAAAAATCAGAATAAACAAACTTTCTTTCTGCGCTAAAAAAAAAGTGCTTTTTAAATTCAACCTCTGAATCCTTTTAAAAAAAAAAATGAAAAAATCCGCTCACCGATACACTTTCCACACCTCGCTAATCCGCGAAAACGAACGTTCGAAACAGCTCTACCAGGGCGACGAGAAGGAGTTCTACCAGCTGCACGAGCAGATAATCCGGAACAACAAGTGCTCGCCGCTGCCGGGCCAGCCGAACTACGTCTCGTTCCGAGTCCTGCACGGCGAGCTCTGCCAGGTGCGCGAGGAGAACCCCCTGCTCTTCAAGAACATCTGCCTGACCAAGAAGCTCGGCTTCTCCGACGTCATCATGCCCGGTGACGTGCGCAACGACCTGTACCTCAAGCTTGAGCGCGGAGAGTTCGAGCGCGGCGGCAAGTCCACCGGCAAGAATATCGAGGTTACTTTCATTTATTCGTTTCACCTTTATCTCTCTTATTATAAAAAGTGTACTTTGTTCTAAATATTTTTTACTTTTAATAAAGGTAACGGTGACGGTATTGGATGCCGAAGGCTCGCCGCTCGAAGGCTGCCTTTTTGGAGCAGCCGGAATGGACGGAAGTTCGGAGTATCAAAGTTTAGTAATCTACCATCATAATAGTCCATCTTGGGCCGAAACTCTTAGACTCGCTGTTCCAATTGACAAGTTCTACGGCAGCCATGTTCGTTTCGAATTTCGTCATTGTTCCAGTAAGTAACTTCTCACGTCGTCTTAATTCCTCTTTTTCTAATCCAAGCAGAACTTTTACTTTCGCTTCTATTTACTTAAGCATGAAATTTGTGACCCAAAGTTCCAAATTTAAAGTTTAAAGTTTAAAAAAAAAACTTCTATCCAGTTATTTAATCAATTAATCAAATCCAACAATCAATAAAACCGACCGTCCTCCTTCATTGCTTCCCCCAAAGCACATTATATCACCCGGAAATTCGATATATCCGCTAACAATGTCTCACGATATCAATGTATTCCCCCCCAGCCCGGGAAAAGAACGACAAGAAGCTCTTCGCTTTCGCCTTCGTACGACTAATGGAGGCAGGAGGCGCGACGCTGCAAGACGGCCTGCACGAGCTCTACATCTACAAGTGCGAGGAGCGCGCGAAACTCGATACGCTGAGTTACCTCGCCATGCCGAGCAACGCACGCGAGCCCAACTATCCAGGTAGGGAAATTCTCTCTTTTTTTTTTTAAGGAAATTCTAGTAACCCCCGTTGCGAGTGAATTCATCACGCGACTAAAAGCGACTGCGCTCGATTAAACTTATGGATTTGCGGATCTGCCCCTTTCAGGCATCGGGCCGTTCACTCGCTCGTCGAAAGAAGCGGTCTTCGTTCAGACCCTGCTCTGCAGCACCAAGCTCACGCAGAACGTCGATCTGCTCAGTTTGCTGCAGTGGAAAGCTCACCCGGAAAAGATTTCCGAGGCCCTCGGCCGCGTGCTCCGACTCGACGGCGAGGAGCTCGTCAAGTTCCTCCAGGACATTCTCGATGCTCTCTTCGCCATGTTCCACACGGAAGACGGCAACTCCACTGCCCATTCCGGCCTTGTCTTTCAGGTATTAAATGTACTAAAACTTTATAAGTTTCAAAATTCTTCTGGTGTACGAGGAGCTGCGTTTCGTAATTTTGCTCATCCTCTGAATTATCAGAATAGACTGTTGCTTTATACGTTATTCTAAGCCTCGTCAATTTTCTACCAGAGTTTTTTTGATAATTTATCAACATCAAGCTACTTACGTGATTAATAAACTTTTTATCCTTTCAGGTACTCGTGTCAATCTTCATTCTACTAGAGGACTCCAAATTCGAGCACTTTAAGCCGGTAATAAACGCTTACATCTCGGATCACTTCGCCGCGGCTCTAGTTTACAAAGGCCTAATCAGCAGCGTTCAACACTGCACGGAATGGGTGACGGCCCCCGAGAAGCAGGAATCGATCATGAAGTGCTTTAGATCTCTCGAGTACATCTTCAAGTTCATTATTCAAAGCAGGCTGCTGTATGCGCGGGCCACCGCCGGTCAGTACGAGGACAGTTTCCGCAAAGACATTTACTGCGTTTTTGCTGCTCTGAATAAAATGCTGACGCTGCCGTATGACATGGTGCTGCCGCTCCAGGTGGCTCTTTTGATTTCAATTCCAGCTGTCTTTGAGCAGCTAATTGACGTACTATCCATCATGGAAGTTACGACACTTACCTGCACTATGTTGGACT
This sequence comes from Ormyrus pomaceus, assembly GCA_900474385.1. Taxonomy (NCBI): domain Eukaryota; kingdom Metazoa; phylum Arthropoda; class Insecta; order Hymenoptera; family Ormyridae; genus Ormyrus; species Ormyrus pomaceus. The sequence continues at coordinate 56,738 of UCOM01000445.1, forward strand.
CGGTGCCGAGAGATTCTGCACCTCAGGTAAATTAAATCTACCCACTTAAAGTTTAGGCAAGTAAGAAAATAGACAACGATTAAGCTTTCATTTTTTTAACATTTCCAGCTAATACAAGCAAAACTGGAAGCGATAAAGAGCCTGGTAACTTCGGAGCTCTTCAAAGACGACGAGAGCCGCAACATGCTCTTAGCGACGATCTGCCGGCACTTGCGAATACACTTGGCAAGACGAGAGGAGCTGCGTACCTGCACCGATATCCTAGGCGAAATTCTGGGCTTCATGCAGAAGCGGGGCCGCGACGGCAAGGTGAACAATTGCGTGCACCACGACGTGGAGACTCTCTGCCTGGCCATCTTCGACGTCCTCGTGCAGACGATCATGATCATCATCAACGCGGGCGGCTCGGTGCTGCTCTGTCTGGTTGCCTGCCTTATGGGGCTACTACAGCTGCTGGACGAGTATCATTACGCGAGGCTCTGGGAGGAACTGACGCTCGGCGGCGAGAGGAAGCCCCTGAAAGACTTCTTATTGAGAGTTTTCTTGGTACTGCGGGAGCTCGTTAGACAGGAGGTTTTCCCGCCCGACTGGCTCGTTATTAGGATGCAGTCGAATAATATTATTCTAAAGTCGCTGCAGGAACTCGCCCAACCACTTGCTTTTAGGTACGGTTTTCAAATGATGTTGTTTATCGTTTACACACATATATTTAGGACAGAAAAAAATCATAGTCAAATCATTGGCATATAATTAATTATTAATTTCTAGTTTATACGTTTTAAATACATCTGATTTTAATAATGATTTTTGAAAAAAGTAAAAATTTTACATTTAGCAACATTAAGCATCTGTTTTTGACTTCATTTATTTCAGATTTCTACACGGAAGCTTCGACTCTCAACTTTGGTCCACATACTTCAATCTCGCAGTAGCCTACTTAACGCAACCATCCCTCCAGTTGGAGCACTTCTCGGATGTTAAGCGCGAGAAGATCGTGGAGAAGTACGGCGACATGCGCGTACTGATGGGCTTCCAGATCCTGTCGATGTGGTCGCACTTGGGCGAGCGCAAGCTCGAGTTCATTCCGGGGATGGTGGGCCCATTCCTCGAGGTGACACTCGTCCCTGAGAGCGAACTGCGCAAGGCCACGCTCCACATTTTCTTCGACATGATGGAGTGCGAGCAGCGTTCGCGCGGAAGCTTCAAATCCGTCGAGTCGGAGCTCATCGACAAGCTCGACATTCTCATCAGCGAGAATAAGGGCGACGACGAGTATAGGCGGCTTTTCAATACGATGTGAGTTTCGTTTTTTCGCTTTGTCTTTTCTTTTTAAATCAGAGTATTGATTATTGATATTTGACATTTTTTGTACTACCTTATAGGGAACATCTAAGTGCGGTGTAAGTTTAATGACATTTTAAACTTAATCTGATGCACTAGTTTGAATTAATTTTATTATTATATGAGTTGAGACTATTTAAGTTTATTATTTTAGCACTTATTTTCATTTATAAGCTATACATATACATTTTTAGAATAGCAATTTGATTCTTAAACTACTCTTTAGCATACTCATTTTTTAAATTTCAGATTTATTTTATTTATATTATTTTTTTTCAATTAAATATCTTTATGCAGTAAGGTGTAGTGGCACAAGTGCATGAATAAAGTTTTTAGCTACTTTTTTCTGTTTCGTTACTTTTACATTTATGCTAGTAGTTTTAAATTTATTATCCAATTTTTAAGAGATCAGACGTTATAGTAAAAGATAATATTCTATCAATATTACTGTTCAACATTTAATTAAAAAAATATTTCAAAATATTAAATTTAAATGTCTAGTGCAAAAACTTATTAGTTTTCACAATCATTTCTTCCGTTATTTCATCCAATTATTTCTCGACATATAAATCTCTTAAAAAGATAGTAAGCTCGTTAGCAGTAACAATTTCCAATGAAACGAAAAAATCCTCATCAGAGTGATCAATTTCACAGACTGCTAGACCGCGTGCAGGCGGAGGATCCGACGTGGAAGGACAGCGGCACGGCTTTCATAACTTCCGTCACGCGGCTACTGGAAAGATTGTTGGACTACCGGAGCGTAATACAGGGCGACGAGAATCGCGACAAGCGCATGTCGTGCACCGTCAACCTACTGGTAACGAATCCCTCCTACTCGTTCGTATATCTATGTATATCTATCTATCTACACACTGCCACGTGTAGGAAGTAAACACGACTGTTAGCAAGTTGAGGTGTCAATTTTGTTAGCGTTTGTTGCCTCGATCCGATCGATCGTTTCGCGAGCTGACGAGACAGTCTGCGATGGATTCTCTCTGCGCTCGGGTGGGAAAAATATTGCGCGAAGGGAATGAAAGAAAGCAGACGAGAAAAACGCGCGCGGGTAAATCTAGTACGAGGAACTTTGGGCTTGTGCTGCTTTTCGTGCAGAATTATTACAAAAACAAGTTTTTTCGCGACTTGAAAGATGATGTAATGAATAATTTAGTAAAGACAAGCTCTTTATTAAAAATTATTAGATAACTCACTTTCAATATGAAAAATATAATAAAACACCTAAGCAAAAACCTTCAATTCAACTAATCACTTTCTTAATTTCAGAACTTCTACAAAAATGAATTCAACCGCAAGGAGATGTACTTGCGTTATATCTACAAGCTGCACGACTTGCACTTGGCGGCGGAGAACTACACGGAGGCGGGCTTCACGATGAAGTTGTACGCGGACCAGCTGGGCTGGAGTTCGCAGATGCTCGGGGCGGATCACAATCATCCGCAGCAGCCTGAGTGGCAGCGCAAAGAACTGCTGTACCACAAGATCATTCACTACTTTGACCGTGGAAAGTGTTGGGAGAAAGGCATACCTTTATGCAAGGAGCTTGCGGTGCTTTATGAGACTAGATTGTACGATTACGCTAAGCTCAGCGAGGTCTTGAAGGTCCAGGCGAAATTTTTGGATAACATTTTTACGCAACTCAGGCCTGAACCTGAGTATTTTAGGGTTGGCTACTATGGGCTAAGTTTTCCACTTTTCGTTAGGGTGAGCAGAATTGGCTTATAAAAATGTTTAGTAAACAATTATGTAATGCATCCTAAAATCGACGCTTATATTTTCAGAACAAATTATTCATTTACCGAGGTTTAGAATATGAAAGAATAGGAGCCTTTACGCAACGACTCCAAACAGAATTTCCGAGTGCTCAAATTTTAATGAAAAATTCTCCTCCTGATGAAACAATTCTCTCGTCCGAGGGTCAATGTAAGCTTTACTATCCTATCCTACAACTAATTAAACTGCCGTAAACTACCCTAAATTAATCAAAAATCTGAAACCTTCTAGATATCCAAATCTGCAATGTAAAGCCAATCCCAGAAGAAGGGAGTCTGGGCTGCGGTCAATTCGAGGTGCCCGAACGTGTAGTTGCATTCTACCTAGTCAACGACGTGCGACGCTTCGTGTTCGACCGACCGTTGCACCGAGGTCAGGTCGATCGCGAGAACGAATTCAAGTCGCTTTGGATTGAGCGCACGACTCTCACGACCGAGGCCAAGCTCCCGGGCATCCTCAGGTGGTTCGAGGTCATTGATAAGCGCTCCGAATTGCTCGCGCCTGTGCAGTACGCTTGCGAAACTATGCAGAGTGTCGAACGGGAACTAAGAAGATTAGTAGCGCAGGTAAGTTTTTAACTGAATTTTTATTCTTCAATTTATAATAGTTGATATTATCGCCATTTCTAAATAATCTTTTTATTATTTCGAGATTATAAAAATAATTTTATAAGATATTTTTTTCTACTATTTTATTCTATTCTACTATTTTAAAACATTTAAATATTTTCTAAATGTTGAATAAATCAATAGTTTGTTTCGACGTATTAATTTCTATAACGAACAAACATTCGGTGTGCCTATAAATCTATCGTTCTTTTTAGTACACAGCAGAGCCACATCGAAACATCAATCCATTCAGCATGCGGCTGCAGGGCATAATAGACGCGAACGTGATGGGCGGCATCACAAAGTACCAGGAGGCTTTCCTCACGAACGAATTCGCGCGACAGAACCCGGAAATGGTGCCGCACGTGAACAAGCTGAAGAACCTCATCATAGATCAGATGACTGTGCTAGAGGCCGGGCTGCTGTTGCACGGACAAATAGCCCCCGCCGGCGTGCAGCCGCTCCATAAAAGACTCATCGAGAGGTTCACGCAGCTCAAGCAGAGCTTGGGCCCACTCACCAGACAGCGTTTGGTGCATCAAGACAGTATTATTAAGTACGTATTGTTAGCTTGGCTTCTAACGGTTTGCTAAGATGGTATTAAGATTGTAAATTTTATATTGCTAGATGCATGAGACGTATAAGTGCAAAATGTAATCTATGCGTTTAAATTAAAAGCATCTATAGCTAAAAAAGAATATTTTTGCAGTTCACCGCTACCACCGGTCCCAGTGAATGACAAGCAGCGCCCGGCTACGTTGGAGTCGATGATTGGTAGCCGAATGTCGCGGGCCGACAGTGACAGTCATCTGGAGGACGAGGGCTTTTACACAAAAGTTGACGGTTGTCCGAACGGCGGACCACCACCTCCGATACCGCAACGCGAAGTACGGCCGCGTTCGGTTGGTTACGGCACGACGCCTCCAAGACCAACTCATCAGCGATCTTTGAGCAAGCCTTTAAGCCCTAAACTGCCGCTCAGAAATTCATTATCTACACCTACTGACGGCACCGATCAGGCTAATATGAGAAGCTCCTGGAGCGAGCCTGGCTCCGAACCTGCGCCACCATTACCACCAAGAGGTTTGATGCAAAGCTTAACAAGCTCAGAATTATGATAATCTGTAGCTGAATGGTAAACAATCTTTAAATGAAGGACTTAATTTTGTAGCTCCGGATAAGAATAATCTGAATTCAATGGTAGCTCCACCAGCTCCACCAAAACGACTTTCTCACAAGCGTAGCTCCGAGTGGAGCACCGAAGATGATCCCCGAAATTCGAGCGATTCACACGATCTCCGCGACAGCGGCATTTCGACATTATCAAGTCTCTCAGATTTCCAATCACATCTGTCGAATCTTAATAATCTCAGTTACGAAGACTTTGAGCCTCGAGCAAGATGCAACGACATCATGAACATCTCACCGCCATCTGTGATAACTTCCATGAGCGTGTCTACGGCTAGCTTCACCAGCATTAGTATTCAAAATTCTCATATACTATTAAATCAAGAGGTAGATAAGTACCTTATTATTATGAAAATTTCGAAAGAATTGATTACCAACGTTATAAATTTGCTTTTTTATTTAGACGAGTCCACCACCGATACCTCCAAAAGCTCATCAAGACATTCCATCCGCGCCGTCGACCCTCGAACGTGTTAATCGAAATCACAGCGCCTCATCTACCACTCACATCGATAACTACTCAGTGCCGAAGCTGCAAACTCTTTCTGTCGCTTCGGATGCAGAGAGTAGTGTTTAAAAAGCAATGTTTTATTATATCCTAGTCTATAGAACGTAATTTTATATAGTCGTGAATCATCAAAAAACTCGATCAATTAAAGTTAGAAAAAATGTTAAAGAATCTAGAGGCTTTGTAAGTTTATACGTTAATCGATTATTTCAAAGTAGTCTTTCAAAGTAAACTTTAAAAAAATTAAAATAAAAAAGTAATGAGAGGCACATGAATTGGTTACATGTTAATATTTTGAAAATGGTATCAGATACTTTAACATTTTTTATAATTTACCATAAGAGTTCTTATATACGTCGGATAAATTGATTCGACAGCCATATTTTTTGTGCTTGTAACGATATAATCAAAGATTCGTGGCTTGAAATACAAAAATGTTCATTCCGAGTAGCAGCTTTTGCAACACAGCTTTGTAATAAAAAATTGCTTAGAAACTGACTTACACCGTCGAGTCGAGTTTGACAGATGTTTAGGAATATCTCGAGATCGGTACGTTTATATTAGTTCGTAAGATGTGTAACGATCTGAAAGAGGTTTTTGTTTCTGAAAAGATTTACCTCTGCTGTAACATAACGCGAGGCTACTTTGCGTGAATCTAGTCACTTTGGAAAAATCACTTGATTTTCGCAGGATTTGTAATTGTCACCCGGAATTGACTGAGCTTTATTCCATGTAAAAAATTGAATTTATCCTATGTGCAAAAGATAATGTACAGCTTGAAGGCTTTTTTAATCATTTTTCACAAAATTTTTGTAGTTACGCTTTACTGGAAAAAATTTAATTGACAACTTTGTATCTTGAAGAATTAAATACTAATTTATAAAAATAGATGTAACTTGTATAGTGAATAGTGTAGATAAAATAAAACTAATTTTTTGTTACCGAGTGGGTAATATTAAATTAATTTTAATTATACAAGTTTTTATAGCAACTTTTGAAACGATAATTTTTGATTGATTAGTTGATGTTTATATTACAAATTTAAATATGCAATAATAATTTTATTTATTAATTATACTTTGATATAGCAATAGAGATTTAAGGAATTGACTATTTTACAGCAATATTAATCAATCTGTTAATATATATTTTATTGTACATTTACTAGAGCATTGTTTACTTTTTAGTTTTTCATGTTTAAATTTTGTTTTTAAAGTTAAATAAACGGGTAAACATGAAATGAAAATTATATTAAGAAAATAAAATCTAACTTCTAAAATATACTCAAAAGTAAAATTAATATAAATCAAAGTAAAGTACCAATTAATTTAGCTTTCAGGAATGCTTATATAAAATTTGCTTTGTGTAATGAAAAGATTGAAATGCATTTATTCTGTTTAAACGCTGGATGTTCCATCTTATTTGGATAGTAAATTAGGTGAAACGTACAACTTTTAGCAACAAAATTATGCAGCAGTTGGCGTTGAGACGAATATACATGTAAAATTACGTTTATTTCCCTGAGAAGAATATTAATCTAATTGTATTTTGTAATTTATTTATATTTTCAAATAAGAATAAAGTAATTTTTATCAATACATCGTACTTGTAATTATTTAAAATGCACACAAGAAGTCAATATGTACAGAAAAAATAAAAAATGTAATTGTAGGGTATATAAATTATTTGTATTTCGTTAAATTTCTCCATATAAATATATACAAAAGATTCGAGTATTAAAGTAAGTACAATATTATATAGTACGCTTCTTTATACTTATTTCTCCTATGCACTCGATAAAATGCATTATTTCGGTATAAAAATCTAAATAAAACTAGGGACGAAGATAAACATTGGAATGTATACATTGCACAAATACTGGGCATCAAGAAAATACATAAATTACAAGGAATGACAATTTTCATTCGTAGACAGATGATCGATGAAGAAATGATAGTGAAGAGATCATATTCTACAGGTGTATCGAGTCTAAGAGATTCAATGTGACAGACATCGAACTGACTGAGATGTTCAAGGTCCTGCATTTACTTAAACTAAACAAATATTACAATCATTCGATTTCAGTGTTCAAACGACATAAGCACAATATGAACAGGCACTCACACATACTTGCGATTCAATATATGGCTACGTCATTTTAAGTACGGTCATGGCCAGCGCTTAAAATACTAATCTTGATTTTTGTTTTATGTTTAATATTAAATCATTGCGTGTAAAATGGCTAAGCCTAAAATATTTAACTCTGTAAGTTTGTACGACAGTTTTGTTGCTTTGTTGCTCTTGTTTCTTTGTGTTGTAGACAAGATTGTCATACGGACGTTTCTGCGTTACTAATATCCTTCCTGAAATTGTGAAATTTTATTTTAGTACATCTGCGTATTTCCACAAGTTTTACATTGTTAGTAAGCTTAATCCTTAAGACTAATAAGAAGCTTACCTCCTCACTGTTTGTTAGTTGTTTTGCAATCCAAGCCAAGCATTATGAAAAAAAGAAAATTAACAATGAATTAACGGCACCAGATTAGTAGAGAGGTGAATGTTTCATTAGGACCACGTTATTTTTTAAAATTTCTTCTTAAAAGTCGACATTATTTTATTAGTAGTATATCTTGCAATAAAATAAAGATTAATTCAATTCTTTTCCAAACTCTTCTAAGACAGCTTAAACTTAAATTGTTAGCCCAGAATATTTACTAGCCAAGCTCCGCTCACCAAAGTATTAGCAACGATTAAGGCGCAATCCAGCAGAAAAGCTACTCACTCAGTTTCCGCGATGGTCTGCTCGTACTGCAGCTGCTGCTGCTGAAGCTGAAGCTGCCTAAGCGCGGCGAGCTCGTTGCTGTGCTGCTGAAGGTCGTGGCTCAACGAGCCCGAGAATATCCTGCTGCTGATCGGCATGATGTAGTCCGACGTGTCCTCGAGCATCGTCGGCGTTATCTTGCCGCGCTTCAGGCTGCCGTACCTCTCCAGTCCCGTGTTCAGGTTGTCGTGGTAGGAGCCGTGCAAGCTGCTGCCGCGCTTCAGACTGCCGTACCTGGGAGATTGTTTTTTGGTATTGAGAAATTTCGAGTCGGGTTTGTGAAACAAAGTGGGTGCAGACGAGAGCATGCATGCTTGAAGAATTAAGTTCGTGCATACAGATTTTGAGGGACTTATTTTCTTGAGGAAGCGTTGAGGATGTTTTGCGTACAATTTTAGCACATTGATTAAAAATTTGTATTTTGAAACATTGAAATGGGTAATAAGCTACTTTGTAAGGCGTTTAAAAAAAAAATGAAAAACGAAACAAGAAGCGAGAAAACGAGAAAACGATCGACAAAAACAGCGAACTCGGACAACATCGAACAGAGCACGAACGAGCACCTCCTCCTCACCTATCGGTGTAGCTAAAATTGTCATGATTCATCTTGTGCAACGCCTGTCCGCGCTTCAAGCTGCCGTATCTCTCATACCCGTTATTGAAGTTGTCGTGATTCGAGGTCTGCGAGTGGTGGCTCATGCTCGAGCTGAGTATCCTCGAGGGGGCTGACAGCATGTACGGGGTGGGCGACATGGCCTGGTGCATCATCATCTGCTGCTGCTGCTGGTGCTGGAGCTCCTCCTCGGTGGTCGTGTACGGGAAGAGGTACTTGTCCGCGATGTGGAACTTCTCCTCCGCCTCGGAGTAGTTCTCGTCCGGGTGGAGCTTCGGGTGGTGCAGGTTCAGCTCGGCGTAGGAGAGGGGGTTCGGGCTCGCCGTTTTCGTCGAGGCCATCTCGTTGTCCGACATCGTGCCCCCGGACCACTGGCTGCCCCGAGCGTCCACTACAACGTGCAGAATTTGCCTGGTTAAGGGGTGAAGCGCGGTTGCGGGAGCTTGTGGAGCCTTGCGAATATTTAGTAGTGGATCATTGGTTCCTTAATTTTTTTCAAGTCAAATGATCGACTATAAATATCCGGGATATTTTTTGCGGAATAAATTATAGAGTAATCTGAGGGCGTTTTAATTTGGAGGTGACGAAACTTTAAATTAGAAGCAAAACCGCACTTACTGGTACCCGCGGGCAAGTAAGCCTCGGGCAGCTGCGAACTCCAGCGCGGCGCGTAAATGGGCTTAATATTGGGGAAAAGATCGGTGCTCGAGCAGTGCAGAACGTTGAGGGACTCCGGCGGATTGCTGGAGATGTTGGGTAGATAGGCGTGGGAAATCGGCGACTGCGACTGCGTCGTGACGCCCATACTCTTGTGCTGCATCTTCGGAGGAAGCGCGGACTTGGGCGCGGTACCTCCCCGGTCCTCGTCGTCCGAGCTGTGCGAGCTGTCTAGAGCTCGGCCTCGGCTACCCTGCTGCGACGCGTCCGAGTCCGACTCCGACTCCCGCCGCTGCTGCTCGCGTTCCTGCTTCGTTTCTGGAAAGGGAACGGGGCGCTTGTTTAAGAAGATTCGAGAAGCCGAGAGCCGACTGTGGACGACCTACCGTTCCTCTTGAGTCTCGCAGAGTGATTGCTTCGCTTGGAGACGTAAGCTCCACGATCGCTGTTGTAGTTACTTGTCGATGTCGACGTGTTACGGAGCTGCGTGTCGCTCCGATAGGGACTGGATCCGGTCTTGTTTGTACTCCGAGACGTTGTGCTGCTCGTCGACACTCCGACGTGGACTCTTTTGGAGTTCGCGTCTGTCCCTCCGTATGTCGACGAGTAGGCGATCCCAGACCGCTGTAAATCAATTAGATCGTTCGATCAGTAACCGCGGAATCGATAATCGAGGTAAATGAGCCATCCGAGCAAACTCACCGTGATCCCGGCATTGACGTTTTGGCTACTACTCCCATTGACCATGCTGACGTCGAGCAGCGGCGCCTTTTTCCCGATGCACTTGAGCAGGCTCAGGTACAGGTTCCTCCTCACTCTGCCGTTGACGAAGCAGTAGCCGACGAGGCTGAAAGTAGCGTGGACTACTATCGCCACGCTGAGCATGTAGGAGAGAGTGGGCGAGTTCTCGGAGGCGCCGAGCACCGCCAGGGTCCAGGTCGTACCCAGCAGGGGTAAGGAGGCCACTGACAACCAGAGAAGCGTGCGAAGATTACCGAAGCCCATTATGTGCTCCTTCAAGGTGAAGGCAGCTCGGACCGACAGGATCAGAATGCAAAAGTTCGAGAAGACCATGAAGCAGATCGGCCCGATCAATGCCCAGATGACGTTCTCGTAGATGGACAACCAGCAGCTGCAGGAGACGACGAAATATTTAGTTCGGTGTTAAACGAAGGGGCTAAACAACGTAAATATAAGTTTACTCACAAGTAGAAATTCCCGTACTGATCAGCCCGAACTCCGACGGTAAGCCCTACAATGATAGCCGGCAGAGCGTAGCCCAGCGTGTAATAGAACCTCATGGGCCCGTGGTTGATGTCCCTCATCTCCGTGAGCATCCTGTACAGATGCACCGAGTCGACCAGGGTCCAGGCGAAGGTGCTCAGCCAGGCGTAGTGCAGCCCGATGGCGATGAGCTTGCAGGGGAACTCGTTGCCCACGAGGGGATTCCTCGCCTTCAGCGCGACGAGGTACAGCAGCTCGGAGAGGAAGACGCAGAGGACGAGATTCTTGTGGATGCCGTTGGAATTGGTCTCGCCTCCGCGTATCAGCGCCAGGATCAGGATGGTGGTGAGGAGGAGGGGCAGGGCAACGATGAAAGCGCTGTAGCTGGTGACGTCCTCGAGGAGCGAAGGCTCCGGCACGTATTCGAGGTCCAGCACGTCGGTGAGCACCGCGAACGTCGAGAGCTTCACGCAGGAACAGTTCACCATTGTTCCTACTATCGCCGACGTGTCGTCGATCTCCGTCGTGCAGCCCAATCTGCTCCACTCGCCGATACTGAAGGGATTGGCAATATTAATTGATATATTACAATTAAAACCGAAAGTAAAAACCTTTTATTTGGAATTGAAGTCTTACCCCCTCGTCGTACTCCAGTGCACGCACTGCGGATTGATTCTGGTTTTAAAGCTGTCGTCGTCGTTCAACACAAGTTGAATCCGAACGGGGACTTTGAGGGGGATGCCGGTGAGAGTTTCGTAGCCAGTCTCGGATGGCACGAGGACGGACACCGTTACGATGGGCGAACCGATTGCAACTTCGACTCCCCATCTCACAGTGACAGAGTCATCAAACCTAAAAGACAGACAGGCGTCGAATGAGCGTCGACGAAAAATTTTAGGACAAAATCGCGACGCGGCCGAATTCGTACCTTTTCGGCAGCAGAGAGCCGAGCTCCCGATATTGCACGTAACTTAGCACGGCCTTATGATTACTTAGACTGTTTTTGACATTGAGGTCGCCCTGGGCAACGGACTGTATACCCAGCAGGCTTAGAGGCACTTGTATTTTCGAATACGGATCGAACTTGTTCGGATCAGGCATATAATTGTTGTACTTTGGAAAGCTTATCGAAGGGCCCATGTGGATGGGCGAGACGAAGAAGGCAGACGTGTCTGGCAGTATAACTTTTTGATCTGCTTCCGCAGGCCTGGCAGTCGAGAGCGAGGCGTCCTCCTTGTACTCGGCCGCCTCGTAACCGAATAGACTCTCGGACGTCACTACGTCCAAGCCCAAAACTGGAAAGTAAGCATTGATTTGGTTCACTGTTTTGAAATTGCCGCTGATTGTAGGGCAGTGAAAGTTTCGTCCACTCACCAACATTAGAGTCGACAACCTCGAAAGGACTCGTGTACGTGTCGTGCTGAGATACGGCGAGTGTCTTGAGATACTCGGCCATAGTCGCCATGATCTTATCGGGACTATCGCCGGTCAACGACTCGATCCTCTCCCAATTCTCGGCGTACCTCCTTTGCAAAACGGCACCGGCAATGCCGACCAAGTGCGCCACGTAGTCCTTGTCCTGGCTGTGCGTCAGGTTCAGACCGGCGAGACTCTCCTCGTACCTGAGCAGCGCGGTGAGCAATGATTCCGCGACGAGGAGATCCGCGCCGTACATCGTCCTGGTCGCGTTGACAGCCTTGTGCAGCTCCATCGCCATTTTGACGGCTATGTAGGTGTTGAGCGTCAGCTCGTTCGATTCCATAGCCGCGAGCTGATGACGCTGCTCGATGAAGATCTCGGACGTGCAGTTGAAGAGGTCCGCCTCCTGCCAGCCGTCGAGCTTGTCGGAGCAAAGGCGAGAGGCTTTGCCCTCGGCGGTGCCTGGACAATCCTCGATTGCCGTGCCGCCGAACTTGGTGCGCGACCACCACAAACCTTCCGAGAAGGATCTGTAATTTGAAATAAGTGCATTATTAAAGATGTAAATTTCTCGCGACACATGAAGAATGTGCTCTTGCAAGCGAGCGTACCTCGGACAACCGTCGTAGATGACTTCGCAACCCTTGAGCGTCACCTCGGCGTACGGATTGGGACAAGCAGTGCAAGCCCTACCGATTACGCCGGTCCTGCACCTGCACTGTCCAGTTAGCGAATCGCAGCGCGGTCCGTAGCTCCCGGTGGCGTAGCACTCGCAGGGTATGCACTCCTTCTGGCCCGGTGGCTGATAATGGTTCTCCTTGCAGTAACACTCGCCGGTCGTCTTGTTGCAGGCTGGATCGTAACCTCTCGATTCGTCGCAGTGGCAGGGACCGCAGACCGGTGAGCCCCACCAAGTTGCCGGACACGGCTGCTCGGCTGTAAAGGTGGATTATTTGTATCGTCGTGAAATTTTTTAAAATTTTTACCTTGGAAATTATTCGAAATTTATACCTTTTACTTCGCAGTATTCTCCGGAGTATTCGGGGGATTTGCACTGGCAGTCGTAGCCTCTCTTATTGTCGAACGCTTCGACGCAAGTGCCGGACTCGCTGCAAGGGTTGATGTCGCAGATTTTCTCGCAGCCTTGTCCGACGTAACCCTCGTTGCACGTGCACTCGCTCAGCTCCCATTTTTTCACGCACGTGGCGCTCTCCGAACAACTGGCGTGACAGGTGTCCTCGGTATCGCAGCCGGAACCAACGTTTTCTTGGATCATTGGCCTTTGGAGTATGGTTTGATTTGTTCCTATTCGTACGTCCTGAAATGTAGCACAAACAATTGTAGATATAATCATGATAGAAATGAAAAATAAAAGTAAATGTTTCACCTGTAAGCATCCAGTGAAATGCGGCAGTTCGGTGGTGAAAGTTAAATCCGGTCCACCGATCAGAGTTTTACCGACGTACAGTCCTTGAAGCTTCGCTGGCAAGTACAACACCATCGGTCTGTTCCTATAATCTAAATCTAACGAGACTTGGCCGCTTTGCCAGCGAACTTCGATCCTGTGCCACTCGCCATCGGCCACGTCGATCCACGATTTGATAACGTCGGCTCCGTCTAGTAATACTGTTAATTTGCCACCGATCACCTCGAACAATATCGAACTGTTCTGACCGATCTGTATCGTCATGATGAACGCGTCCTGAGCTCGCGTCCTCATGCTGAATCCAGTCAGCCAGGGCAGCTGGATAGGTTTCAAGAGGGGATTGAAGCTAATGAGTCCGTCCCCGCGGAACCTCCAAGGCTTGTTCATCTCGTCGTCGCACTGAGGACCGGCGTAACCCTCGGCGCAATCGCACACGTAACCCGACCAAACCTCTTTGCAGCTGCCGCCATTATTACAGGGACTAGAGGCGCAGAAAGCTCGTTTCTCCGGACAGCCGGGCACGGTGCCGTTGTCCGCGACAAACGAGTTCAGGTCTACAAATTGGTGGTCCACGTGGAAGTCGCTGATGCAGCCGATAAAGTCTTTGTTGCGCGTCTGGAAGTTGGACGGTATAGCCGGTAGGCCGCCCAGTTGCAGGGGTCCGGTTAGATCCAGGAATCGATGACAGGTCTCGGTGACGTCGTTGCAGCGCTCCTCGAGGATGTGCTCGTTTCTGCCGGCGCAGCTCCACTTTTCCCCGAGTCTTTCGCCGAATCTCAACGCGAGCGAGACGTCGCAATTGTCCAGAGATACGACGACCGATCGGTTCACGTACGACACTTGAACCTCGTGCCATCTGCCGTCGGATACACCTCCCGGAATCTGGGCGGTGGCTCGGGTGATTTCGTCGCCGAGCGAGAAGCTGAATTGCACTTTCGAGTCGATGATTTCTAAAGCTATAAAGTCGTGCTGCTCGTTGTATCTTCCATTGTACAGCAGCAAACCGTCCAGAGCCTCTGTAGCGAATCTTAACTTCAAGTGCAGTCTGTGCCTTTGCTTTAACGAGGGGAAAGTAAGGAAAGTTGTGAGCGCAAAGCTCCTCGCCTTCAGCTGGCAGAGGGGAGTAACGTTCTCTAACGGAGTAACGGGGCAGCTGCTGCAGTAGAATCCACTGTTAATTTTGGGAGTACAGTCCGAACCACCTTTGCAAATGTTCGGTTGGCACGTATCCTTCTCCAACGATATTTCACAATCCTCGCCCATATATCCGGCGGGACATTCACAAGTGTAACCACCTTCGCGCCTTCTGCAGGTTCCGCCGTTCTTACAGGGATTGGAATAACACAAATTCACTTCGGTGTCGCACAGGTAAGCCTCCTTGCTGCCCGTGAATCCTTTGGCGCACTGACACGTAAACGTGGTCACCGGGTAAATCGGTCGGAACAAGACCGAACTACTACTAGCGAAGCCGGATGCGTTTCCAAACTTCAAAACGGTTATGCACTCCTCGAAGTTTAGACACGGCTCGGTTACGCAAAGGTTGTCGTCGAAAGGCAGGACCTTCACGTTGGCCAATCGCGCGAGGATTCCGCGATTCAGGTAAACCCGCTCCTGCAGGAACTGAGTGCTGTAGAACTCGTCGTTCGAACCTGGTTCCACTCGTTTCGCCGAGAAGCTGACGTTGAGAATCTTGCTGTGCACGTCCGTGTCTTCTTGTATACTGAATATAAATATATTATCTCTAGGGCAGGGTATAATAGCGGCTAAACCATCCAGAAAATATCCCAGCAGCGGGCTCAGAAAAGCTTCGACAGTCATCTCGTCCAGTCTTACGGTTATGGAGTTGAAGAGCATTTTGTCAGTGATCAGTCTTACGGATAGGGTCATGGTCGCTTTCACTTCGTTTATACCGTCCGTCACGGACACGTCCATTGTTGCTACTCTAGGCACGTTTGTGTTGAGCTGAGGCGAGAGGGTTATCTCTCCGGTGGTTTTGTTTAGGCTGACCAAGTTCGCGTTGTTGCCCGACAGTATCGTGTAAACGAGCTTGTCGGTCACGTCGGCGTCGAACGCGGGAACTCGACCTATGGCAGTGCTGGGAAAGAAGTCTTTGAAGTTGTTGAAGATTATCTGGAAATCTTCAAGCTTTGGCGCGTTGTCGTTGACGTCGGTAACGAGAACCTGAGAACAAAGTAGAAAAGCGTTTTAATAAATGGTTATCGATAGAGAAAAATTGTTTCTGTTTATTAGTGAACTCACTTGAACTATAGCGTCCGATCGTAGCGGATCCGAAGTCGCTCTGACGACCAGCTCGAATTTCTTCTTCGGTGATTCATAGTCCAACTCCTGGAGAGAAATCAGCTCGGCTCGATCAGCCCCGGGCCTCGAATTCAGTTGAAAGCTATTGGCGTCCTCGCCGCCTATTATCGAGTACTGGACAATTGCGTTAGGCCCCTCGTCCGGATCGTGAGCATAAATCTCGCCGACGGTCGAGCCGATAGGCGAATTCTCGGGGATATAAAGTGTGATCTTATCCGTCTCAAAGACGGGCGGCGAATCGTTAACGTCCTCGATCTTAATGACTACCGCGACCGCGGATGAAAGCGCTGGCGAGCCACGATCGGACGCGACGGCTTTCAGGGAGTATCGCGCCGTCGATTCACGATCCAAGGCCTTGGCCGTGCGGATAACACCGGTTGCAGGGTCGATGGCAAATGACCCGTCCCCGTCGTTCTCCAGGGTGTACTTCACCTGGGGGAATGATAAGTGTTTTGCGATTTATTCATCTGCGCGTTCGGAAGAATGAAAATTGTTTAAAAGTGCAAGATTTTATGCTCACCCTTCCATTGAGGCCGACGTCGATGTCCGTGGCGGTAACTTTAACTACGCTCGTACCGATAAGCACGTCCTCCCTCACGGAGCCGGAGTACTGCAGAGTATCGAAAGTGGGCGCGTTATCGTTGACGTCCGTCACCGATATTTCTATGTCCGACGTGTCGCTCAGCGGCGGCACGCCACCGTCCTTCGCCGTGACCGTCAGCAAGTATCCAGCGTCCGTTTCCCTGTCCAGCGGCTTGGTGGTGGTGATGGCCCCGGTCTGCGGATTGATGGTAAAGTGCGAGGCCTCCCGCGACTCCGCCCCGTCGTCCTCGTTGCCGAGGCTGTAGGTGATCTGGGCGTTCTGGCCGACGTCCGAATCCATCGCGCTGACCACCAGGACCGTCGTGCCCACCGGCGCGTCCTCGAATACCGACACGGAGTACGGGGCGTTCTCGAATACCGGCGCGAAGTTGTTGGCGTCGGACACGTTCACGTAGACCAGGGCCGTGTCGCTTCGGCCACCCGAGTCCGAAGCTGTTACCGTCAGCACGAAGCGCTTCTCCTGCTTGTAGTCCAGAGGCTGGGAGACGGTGATGAGACCCCGACCGTTTTGCGACGTTATAGCGAAGCGTCCTAGAAATTACGAGGGCTTTTAGTAATACCACCAAATTTTTTTTAAATCTCTTCGTACACTTTTTACCTCTGGTGTTTCCCGATGAGATCTCGTAATGTATCCTGGCATCTTCGTCGGGATCGGTGGCAGTGACAGTCGTTACGGCGGTACCCGGCGGATCGTTCTCCGCGATCACGGCCTCGTAGCTCTTCGGATCGAAGTAGGGATCGTTGTCGTTGACGTCGGTGACGGTCAGTACGACGGTGGCGGTCGCCGATTTCGGCGGCTCGCCCGCGTCGCTGGCGATCACGACGAACTGGTACTTGGAGCACTGCTCCCGGTCGAGCTGCTTCACCGTGAATATCCAGCCGGTCTCGCAGTTCACCGCCACGGGAAAGTTTTCGGTCGATCCGCCGCTCAGGTCTCGCGCTCCTATCGAGTACTTTATCTGAGCGTTCGGACCCTCGTCCGCGTCGTAGGCTTGGACCTTCAGGACCGAGTAGCCAAGGGGCACGGATTCGGAGACGCCTTCTTGAAAAAGGCTTGCGTGGAACCTAGAACGAAGTATTTGGTTTTTTAAATATCGGGTTTTAAAAAAAAAAGTCTTTATACTGATGGAAACATTGGCGTAAGTATAAATCACTGGTTTCGAGCAAAAGTTTTAATCGTTAAAACGACACCGCTCGCACAAGCACAGGTACAGTTTTATTGCACCGCATTCAGTCATTACGCGGTTCATTTAACTGATCGATAATTTGCCCTGCGAATCGAAGCGTGTAATTCGCAGTCTGACAAATGAATAACAATCGGTCAGAATTAATTTAGCTGAATAAAAGTGGCTCATTAATCTGATTAAATTGAAAATTTTAACGTGCCTTGAGTTTTCACCCGAAATTTACCAATCGATACTTTCAACTACTCACTGTTCCTCTTTACTTAATTTTTAATAATGATAAAAATATCTTTCCTCTTACCTCGGAACATTATCGTTGACATCCTTGACTTTGACGAGCAGCTGGGTGGTATTGGACTTGGCCGGCTGACCGGCGTCCTGAGCCCTGATAATGAGCTTGTAATTCTTGATGCTCTCGTAATCCAGCGGCTTGACCAAGCTGACGTCCCCGGTGGCCGAGTCGATCTGAAAGGTGTTCTGCATGTTGCCGCCGATGATGTTGTAGCGCATCGCGGCGTTCGAGCCGGCGTCGGCGTCCGTCGCGCGGATCTCCGCGATCAGCGGGTAGTTCGTGTAGTCCAGGTCCTCGGGCACGGTCACCATGTACGTCCTCTCGGAGAATTGCGGGTAATTGTCGTTGTCGTCCATCACCCGCACCACCAGAGTCGCCGAGGCGGTTTTCCGACTGGTCGGAGGGTTGGCGAGGTCCGACGCTTGGATGATGACGGTGTAGACCTCCGTCTTCTCGCGGTCGAGGGACGTTTTCGTCGTGACTATACCGGTTCGGGGGTCGATTCTGAAAAAAAGGTTTAAAGTAATGACCTTTTGGCCGCTGTACGGAGCTTAAAGTTGCTCGGTGATCGTTCGAGCGGAGGTAGTACGAATTGATCTCGAGGGAATAATTGGGCGCTTTAACAGTCAAACTTTATTAGGGGAACAAAGGTTCGTCTTCTTTAGAACCGTCGGCTAAATGCTCAATTGCTCCCTCGGGAATCAAAAGAAGTCTGGTTGTATTGTCTTACAACTATACTACATCATGCCAATGAAACGCTTTTGTTCGATTCAACGTTCAAGAGACAATTGACTGAAATAAAACAATATACAAGACTTTTAATTAAGTGATTCCTTCTTCAGAATTTAAAGAATTGAACAAAAAATTCAGTAATAAATTGTTCCTCCCATTTTAACATTAACTGTTTACTATTGTTGAAAGAATTAATTTATTTAAAAAATGTTTACATCCTGAAATCTGCGAATTATGCTAATCCGAATCTCCTACCTGAACGTGGACTGATCCTCGGACATGGAGGTGGTGCCGCCGCCAATGGTAGAAACGATCGAGTACTCGACCTCGGCGTTCTTGCCGACGTCCTGATCGGTGGCCTTGATGGAGATGACGCTGGTCCCGATCGGCACGGTCTCGTGCACCGAGGCCTCGTACTCGGGCGACTCGAAGTTCGGCGGATGATCGTTCGCGTCGAGGACGTTGATCTGGAGGGTGGTGGTGCCGGTGCGCGGCGGAAACGAGTCGTCGACCGCCAGCACCCGGAAGTAGTGGACGTCGACGTTCTCCCGGTCGAGGCGGGCCGTCGTCGTGACCTTGCCGCTGGCCGCGTCCAGGTTGAAGAGGCTCTGCGAGCGGGAGTCTATCAGCGAGCTCATCGTGTACCTGCGGAAGGAGCCGTTGACGAGGGTCGAGAGACGGTTAGATATTGATGGCGAGATCGCGGCGCGAGATAATACATCGGCGGCGAGGGATACGCTTGTATAATTCAATTTCCGGTTTAATTGCGGACTCGCCGGAGATTCGCGATGGAATTAAGCGATTTCGCCGAGTAGACCTCGGAGCGACGTGTTATTGGGCTTTAATGATAAAGCGCTCGCGCCTCACCTGACGCTGCCGCCCTCGGGATCGCGAGCTTTGACGGTGGTGACGGCGATCCCGGGGTCCTTCTCCTCCTCGACGGCGGCGACGTAGAGGGCTTGCTCGAAGAAGGGCGACTGGTTGCGGAGCTCGCGCCTCACGCGCCTACCGAGGTCCGTGTCGTCGAGCTGCTGATGGTGGAAGACGATCTTGAGTCGGTGCTCGGCGTCGGTCAGGTAGGTGGTGCCGCAGCGCAGCGTCATCGACACCGAGATCTTCCAGAGCGGATCCACCAAGCACTGCTCGGACGCGGACACCAAGTCGCCCGCTGCTCCTTCCACCAGGAATAGGGGATCCGCTACGCCGCCTGTTTGTGTGTGAGAGAGAGAGAGAGAGAGAGGAGTGAGTTTTTTTTCAAGCAGAATTATAAAAGTGCATCCTGCTTCATTTTTATTAATTACAAGCAAGTTAGTATAATTAAATTTTTTTTTTATTTTTATCGGTAATATTTATCTTTCATTAATGTGTAATTAAACGTAAAGAATGTAACATTAAACGACAGATCAATAACCTTTTTTATACTTGGCAATAATCAATTAATGGGATCTAAAGAAAGTGCTTAACGGTTGTTGCGTGTGTAGCAGTCAAGAGCGAAGGCTCATATTTCGTTTAATTATATCAGCTTGTTCTATAACTCGCAATAAAATAATATTGACGAGAGAGCATTAAGAAGATTGAGCGCGCGGTACGAGCAAGAACACGAGAAAGGAGGTCCTAAGTTTAACGAAATTAGCAGTAATAAAACAAGGATCAGTCTTACAACTTTCGACCGTTACTACTGATTTCGATCAAAGATTAAGCAGCCCGTTATTAATCTCGTCGAATGCGCGATCGTTCCTGCTTAAAATTACAACAAATATCTCATCCCCTGGCAGAACGCAAACTTTCGCCCACTCGACTGGTATAACAGAGCAATCAGCGAAAGCGCCACTCGAGCCGTCGCAATCTGCCTTCTCCTCTCCCGGGCAAATCAGCCGCGAAGCGCCCTCGAAATACATACCCCATCGAGTGTCGCACTGCTTGACGGCGGTGTGCGGCAGGAAGTCCCGGAGGGCGGCGACGAGCTGGGAGGTCCTGAGGCAGACCTCGGTGAACTTGTCGGTGCTCGGCATCGCGTAGCTGGCGAGGGTCTCCGCCATCCAGCCCTTCGTCGCGGCGAGGTCGACGTTCTCGCCGCCGCAGCCGGTGACCAGGACGCGCAGCGGCAGGCTGTAGTAGTCGATCGTCGCCCGGCCGAGCCGCGAGCTCGTCGAGTCGATGTAGAACGTGAACAGCCTGGGGGGGAGGGAGGTGAACGGGTTGTGAGTATACTGCACCAAAGTGTGCGCCCCCGGGACTTTTGCGAATGACGTTGCGCGGAACGTTGCAATTTTCCGGCAAATGGCGCATTGGGAAAAATTGCCGGTGGAAGCTGGTTTGGGATGCGGTACGGTTGGCGGGATTATCAGCGGCGTTTTATCTGGGGATTGCCGAGTTTTTCTGGAAGCCGTTTGGTTTTATTGAATTTCGAGACGACGTAATAACTGATAAATGACGCGGATAACGGGACGGGGGATATGGTTTTCAGGAAAAGTTAACTTCCGCGAAAGGCTGGAAAATTTTGATCTCGGTGGTTTATTAAATGATACGGAATAAACTTTAAATGCGTTTTGTGATGAGAAAAGCGCGATGTATTTACTCACGCTAACGTTTGAATTTAAGCTTGATGAATGTTAAAATTAGCTATACTGTTTTAAGCACAGTTATAAAAGTGTCTACAACGATGTCGTCCCGTTAAAAATGTCGCAGCATCAGAGAAGCGGCAAAAAATTTGACTTTCAATCCGTTTTTGCTTTCAAACGGTTTATTTCCCCAGCTTTTACACAAAATACTATAATCTCGAAATTCAACCGAAGAAAAAAAATGAGTGAGCCCACCTCGGATACTGCAGTCCATCGCAGTTGAGGCTCTTCGCCAGGGTGACCTTGCCGGTGTGCGGATGAACCTTGAGCAGCTTGAGGGCGAACCAGGCGGTTCGGTCCTGGGAGGCGGCGTACTTGCGCTTGCCGCCGAGGTGGGGCACGCCGGCCTCGAAGACGACGGTGCCGGCGGGCAGGTTCGAGGAGAGGACGGCGAGGTAGGCCCGGGCCTGGGCCGCGAGTCCCACCAGCAGCACCAGCAGCGGCAGCAGGAGCCGAGCGCCTCGGCCGCCGGCCGGCCTCATCACCTAGGCGCTGCTCGTCGTCGTCCTTGTCCGCGGGTTTCGCCTAGTAGGCTGCATCGCCGCCTGGGTGATGGAGCGGCACTGTTCTACATGCGGTCCGCCGAGTGGGCTGAGTAGCTGCAATTTTCAAATTCCTAGTTTAAATTTATGCTTGCCGGATTCGTCTAGGTTTATTGTGCTATAAATTTAAAGATACGCTCCTGAAATTGGATCGCGAGAGGTCGTTAAATTGACGGAGAAAGTTGGGCTAAAGATTTTAAAAGTAATCAATAAAATGGGAAGTTTGCAAAAATTCGAGTTTACTTGGGTGAGATTACTTTTTAGCACTGACTTGTATTTTCATTTCAATGAAACTTTACGAGTTTTGTTCCTCGTGGATGAATAAAAAAATACCCCTCACACTGATCGCGAGTAATCCGTGATTTAATTTCGCCGATAAATTAGATATAACGACATTCGTGAAAGAATTCCAGGCGCAGAAGAGGAGCCCGACGGGGTCGCAGTTAGCGGACGGCTGCTAGAGGGCAAACCCCACAGACGCGCAATTACGTAATTAAAGTCGAGCACGGTGCTTATTAGCCTTTCCGAGGTAACGCCTGGAGAGTTTTTTCCCCTCAAGGAGAGGCTGAAAGGACGCCGGACCTCGAGATATACACATTTTAAAAGCCGAATATATAACTCCGCGCGAATATCCGCTAAATTCCCGGGGCCGCAATTAAAAAAAACCTAGATCCCGCATAATCCCCGGTGGGGGGGGGGATCAGGGAAAAAGCCGGGGCTCGCGCTCAAAATTGCAGGATCGTTAGGCGAAACTGCGGAAAAAGGCCGGGGCGGCCGATTGTCGCACTAATAACGCGCGCACTCCAAAGCCAAAGTCAAACAACTCTCCGAATCGCATCATTACCGCGCAGCGCGCGGCGCATTCGCCGAGCCGCCCTCAATTACTGCGCGGCGGCGGCGGCGGCGGCCGCGTCGCGCAAAGGGAGGGAAAAGTAATTAAAAAAAAAGAGGGCCGATGGAGAGAGAAAAGAGAGCTCCCTCAAAGCGCGCGCTGCGCGACCCCAAACCGCATAATATATATCCCCGAAAGCGCGCGCGGCGCGCACCTAACGAGGCGCGCTCCAATTTAAAGCGCGGCTCCGCGGAAGTGAGTACACGGCGCTCGCCTTTCTTTTATTGCTTATCAATTGCCGAGAGCGGCTCTCCGCGCCGTAGAAGGACGGGAAACGCGCACCTGCTGCCTGCCGCGCGCGGGGCTCTTTCTTTAAATGTCGCCGAGTGAAAATGCTGTGTACGCGAACCGGTGGCTTCCGTGCGCTGTGTGCTTTTTTTTTTTTTTTTCTTTCCGAGAGAGGGAGAGGAGAGTCAATGGGAAATTGTGGCGCACGCGAGGATGCGGTTATTACGGATTAAGCGAATCGTAGGGGGAATTGTTTTAGGTGGTTTTGTTGCCGAGGACCGCGGCTGCAATTATAAGCGACGGAGAGCCGCGAGAACAGTTGGGACGAGTTCGTAAAAACTGAAATTTTTCTGTTTTGTCAATTGTACGTTAAACCGTACTTTTCGCCGCGAATTCAATTGGCGGTCTTTGCGATAAAATTCTTGCCTCTTCATTCTCGGAGGGCAGCTCGAATAATCAGACAAATCTCCACAATGACACGGAGCGCCAGCTCGTTTAATTGATTGTAAAAACCGCGCTGATCGTTACACTCAGGAAGCTCGGCGTCAGAGCGTAAACTATATTTAAGAAAGCATTACTCGGAAATTACACAGATTTACGCAATCACGCCATTCGACCATTACGCTTCTCCTATTCCTCCTTTTAAAAGCCCCTAGATCGCTTTACAATTCCGCGATCGCCGCGTACAGGCAGGAATCCGTGTTCGACGTCACCGCAACGTCTGCTTCTCGCTTCTGTATTCCCTCCGACCTTCGTGTTCGCCACTCCCCTGCCGCGCCGAGCTTCCCCCCCCCCCCCCCCCCCC
>UCOM01000446.1:0-80475 GCA_900474385.1 Ormyrus pomaceus
TTTTACTAAACTGAATAGTAAATATTAAAGTCGAAAATTGTAGATACGAGAAGAAAAATAATATTTACTATTCATGACTAGTAAATATTATTTTTTCGATTTTAATATTTACTATTCAAATAGTAAAAATCTTTTTTTTTCTTCTCATATCTCAAGTTACGATACAGAATAGTAATTTTTACTCCTTTTTTTCTCTCAGTGCAGGAGTGAGATATTGTGTACATTCGATACGGGAAAAAACCGATGTTATACCGACCACTAACAAGAAGAATTTAGCTTGCGGATTTATGCAATTTACTATTGAAGTTCAAAGCTTACAAATGCGTATTTTAATAACGTTTTTGAATGATTTACGAAACTGACAGCAGCCTGATTATCTGTCAGTTGAACGAATAAAAAATCATTTTAATTGCGGCTTTACTCATTGTTTAAAATAAAAATAGGAAAAAGATCAAATCCGAAACGCTTCGTTAATAGAGCATGTCGAATATTTTTTTTTTTTTTTTTACAAAAATACGCTCGTGAAAAATATTTTATTTTATTTAAAATTTGCAAAAGCTAAATTAAAAGTCTCTGGTAAAAATGAAAACTAAATTAATAATAGGTATAATCATCCGACCAAAACATTTTTAATTGCTTCTTTCAAAGTCAGCTTTTTTCAAAAAATAAAACCGAAGCGACCCTTTACGCATTCGCAAAATATGTATCCATTTACCGTTACACCTCGCCAATCCTCGTCTCGAAGACGTGTCACCGGGCCATCAATAGCGCAATAACCGCGGGGAGGAATACAAATGCCGCTCCATTACGCAACAACATTCTCAAAGGCATTAACGTCAGGCCATTTCAATTTCGCGTGGCAGAGTCGAAGTTGCGCCGCGGAGGAGGCGGGGATAACAGTATCGAGAGAGCTATCATAAGAGTATGAGCCAGTGGCTTTTGGATTAACGCAGCCTCCACTTCCAAACGGGATAACTGAGATTCCTACATCCGGAGTCGAAGCGCAGAGGCCGAGGCAGAGGGGGATAGAGAGAGAGAGAGACAGAGGCAACCAATTCCAGAGTAACCTTGTCCGCTCTCGTAACTAAGTAAGGACCCCACCGGCAATCCCGACGTAACACGACGTGCTTCGCTTCTCTCTCTCTCTCTCCCTCTAAGCCTCTGTCGAGAGGAAGTTCAACTCATCGTGGGATTCTTGGGCGCGAGTTATTATGACACGCTGGATGTTTATTTTCCACGGGAAAAATTAGTCCGCCGCGGAATTTAATCCTTTCAACAAGCCACAATCTTTCGGTAAATAATAATTACGAAAAGCGCCGCTTGGCGCTTCGGATTTACGGTCCGTCATTAAAGCGAAAATTCGCCGACAATTGAAAAAAAAAAAAAAAAAATGCTCAAAAAGTCCGGGGAAACGAGAAGATTGAATTTTATTACGAATAGCTGAGCGCGCGGTGATAAATGAAATGCCACGATTGGTGTTTATCAATGCAAACAACGAACGAGCGAACGCTCCGGCCGGAAGGTTAGTCAGAGGTGGAGTATTGACGATTAAACCGCAGAAAATACCAGTTTCGCGCGAATTCTCGTTCGAGACGAAAATAGCCGATTAAAAGTCAATCTCAGCCGGCAAAAATTCAGGCTTTTTCCCTCTCTCGATCGACCGAGGAGAGATAACGAGAAACGAAGCCAGTCTATTTTCAGTTGTTTTCTTGTTTTTTTTTTTTTTTTTCCCTCCCGGACATAACCTGCCCAGATTTGAATAGCCCGACCGGGGAGATAAATATGCTAAATTCCGAGTGAAAAATGGACGTGCTACGGGGAAACTTTCTGATGAACTGGCTGGAGGAGCTCGTGATAGCGAACGAACTCATGCGCTCGTACCAGTACCTCGGTTTGTACTTTTCAGCCTCCTGGTGCCCTCCGTGTCAGAGCTTCCTGCCGTTGCTGAAGGACATGTTCGCAAAGGCGCAGGGGAGGAAACTGTCCTTCCAGATTATCTTCGTGTCCTCGGACAAAGACGATCAGACGATGAGGCAGTTCTTCATCGAGAAGCACGGCTCTTGGTAACTCTGTCTGTCTGTCTGTCGAAATAGGACGCCGCGGCATTGACCAATTGGAATTTTCCTCGAAAAAAAAAAGGTACGCGGTGCCGGTGGGTCGGCTGACTGTTGCGCTGAGGAAAAAAATGCGCATCCAGGCTATACCGGAGTTCGTTGTTACGAGCAGCAAAGGACAGATGATAAGCAAGACTGGAAAGAGAGATATCGAAGGAATGGAGGATCCGCTGTCGGTGTGGATACCACCGGAAGAACCTGAAGACGAGGAGGAAATTGACCAAGAAGATGATGACGAAGACGGCTCTGGCAAAAGTTAACCTAGAAGGGTTTCTATTTTTTTTATACACAATTAAATTGGTAACAGGCTTTGCATAATAATTTTTTTTTAATGTGTATACTGTATCATACGTTGAAAAACCTATTTAATTGTAAAAATAAGTTAAAAAAGGTAGAAAATTCTTAATTGGAGATTCAATTTAAAAACTATACTTTAAAAACTCAGCTTTGTTTATAAAATTTCATCGAGCACAATGTAACAGTTTCATAGAATTTCCATACAAATTTCACTCATCTACCTATAAACAGGTTTTATACAGTCTATTCAATAAACAAATTTACAAACGGATTGGTCGAGAAAGTTTTATACTTTCACGTTGCCTTTATGCCCAACCCACTTAATCATAAATATGCTCTCAAATTCGCTGACACGTACACATAGTCGTCGCCGATAGCCACGCATAATCCACGCACATCGAGAGGTGATAATTATGCGCGACGATTCGTCGCAAGCAATATCAAGGACAATCGAACGCGACACCTCCGGAAAAAAAAAGTGGTATTTCAGAGCGACGAGTAGCAGTGGGCTGCCAAGGACGCCGTCGGCGTCTTCCCTCTCGGCTTGGCGTTTAATTAGCGATCGCTAATTGCCCCTCAGTCGCTGCCGTGCTCGGTGATTACCGGGCGAACGCCTTGGAAATTAAACTTTCCTCGGAAATGCGTGCGATGCCGAGGGATAATTAATTAGCGATGTTTATTGCGAGCAGATCGCCGACGATAGCTCTGCAAGCTTCCCGCATGCGACCTTCGGATTTACTTGCACTTATTTTTTATGCGAGCACAATTGTATAAATGAAGATTTAGTGCTTTGAGGTAATGTTTATTTTAAATGTAAATACAAGATCAAGATCAATTGAAAAAGATTGAAAGTAAATAATAATCGATTTTCAAATGATTGCATCTTTGATAATTGTGAATTTAGATCTATCCTATAATACAGTAGAGGAATAAATTTTAATCGAGAGCAAAGTGAAAAAAAGTTATATTTTAATTATTACCCTGACTGATGAATATATTACAAGTGTCTGTTAATTTTACAATCTTCTAATTGATTGCGTGTTTAATGTTAATTCCGAGCGACTCGTTAATACAAACTGATAAAATTTATTAAGGATTTCGTATTATTTACATAACAATTATCATACAGTTGCCAAGGTAATTATTGTAGCACGCAACCTTTTACGACTTTATAAAATTTCAGACGATTGAAGATAAAACGAGCCCTTGAACCTCGTTAACTGAATCTTGACATTGCGTTCCCTTTTCTCTTAACACTTTCCAATTTAGAAAAACTCTCAACATCGAAAGCCGTTATCGAAAAACCTGCCACATTATCCTCCCGAAACAGGCGTCGCAGTGCGCTAAACTTTCGCTCGAAGCCTCGAAAAAAGTAACGGAAAGAAGCTCCGCCGGCGGTATTATTTGATTTATCTATATTGCTCTCGACACGCTAATGACGGTAAGCATCGGGCGATAATAATAACAATAACAATCGCAGCGGCAAAGTGGAGGGAACTTTTATTTTTTTATTTTTTTTTTACCCCGTCCTCGTTATCTGGTTCCCTCTGCGAAAAGCTTTTGCTTTTGAAGTCCCGATCGTCACCGGTGGCGATGCTATCGTTACAGAAGTCGAGCGCCTCCTTCCCCCCATTGTTTCCCGCTGTTGCATTCAGCGCCACCGTCGCGGGGGGATGAACGGCCGACGACTAGAGATAGACGAGAGCGAGTGAAAGGCGGACGTGGACTGACGAAAGCACGGACAATAATGTAAAAACTTTTCTTCCCCGATTCTTTTCTTCGGCTAAGCTCCAGACGCTCATTGAGAAAAAAAAATGGACGTTTCCACAGTTTTTACACCTGCTGTATTTCGAAAGTAGGCAGTTTTGTGGTGTGCATCAAGAATTCGACTGAATTTATATAGTTTCGATAAAATTGAAAATATTTTTAATTAGCTGCACAATTTTAGCCAGCATTAACTGCTGGAATCGTATTATACACCAGTTTTAAAATCACTTCAATTTTCCCTATAACAGAAAGCAGCCAGCATTATTGATTCCATCAAATGGCCGATAACGAAATTCAATTAAAAAAAAAAAAAAAAAAAAACGCTTAAGCCTGTAGCGAAAAGTGTAAATTCAAGCACGGATAAAGCCTCCCAACGGCAGCGTCCTTCTATCAGTGTATTATTCCCCGTCTTTTTACAGAGGCAGGGCGCCGCGTAATTATTCAATTCCCCAATTATCCCCATTCTCTCGGCACCTATACATCCGACAACGGTGGTCAATGGTTGCGTCCCTCTCTCTCTCTCTCTCCAGCGCCCTCCCATCGACGCGCTTAATCTGCTTGCATTGGACGCTCGGCGCTGTCTGTCGTACTTTGCAACGATTACCAACGCACCGAGGCGCAATTTGCTTTCTCGCGAAGCGCGCGCGAACTCTGCTTGTTTTCAAAGGGAATTATCGAGGATAAGGATTGACAGGCGCGCTCGGGCAGCGCCGCATCTCGTTTGATGGCTGCAGCAGCAGCAGCGCGTGCCGCTGAGCTATACTGTTGCTTTGTCGATGATGACCCCCCGCGATAACCCGTGTTTCGACCACCGTACCGCTTTTCTACCCCCCCCCCCCCTTCCTTTTTCGATTGTTCGAAATGCGGCCTGCGTTTGTGTGACTCTGATCGAGGGTGAAAATGCTCGTAGAAAATGTTTTGCTGAGATCAGAAGTGATAAATTTCTGGAGGAAGAGGACTGTTTAATAACTCATTATTATTC
The DNA here is from genome assembly GCA_900474385.1 of Ormyrus pomaceus. NCBI lineage: Eukaryota > Metazoa > Arthropoda > Insecta > Hymenoptera > Ormyridae > Ormyrus > Ormyrus pomaceus. The sequence goes on from UCOM01000446.1 coordinate 5,161, forward strand.
AATGAAAGTTTTTTTCTGGTATATTATTCTTGTTCTAATTAAAATTTCAAATCTTTATCATAAATTTTATTATAATGATGATAATTTACAAAATTTAGTCATTCATATTCAGATGTAAGCCAAACAATGCTTCATTTATTTAGTAAAATTTTAAAATCAAACATACAAACAAAAGCAAAAATACAAGAAGAGCAAAATAATTGAAACAGATAATATAAAAATATTGAAAATAAACAATTCAATGAGTGGAATGGAAAACACGAAAGATCTATTTCATCTGCATTCATATTGCTTTTACTCAAAATAAAATATTTCTTTCATTTACGTTATATTATTTTCTAAATAAAAACGAAAGCATGCACGCGCATTTCAAAACTAGCGAAATACAGAATATTTAAAACAGCGCAAACGAGCAGTATTCCATCTTTTACAAATCCAGAAATAGCTCGTTAATCAACCGAAAAAAAAAAAAACTAAACGCGCCTAAGAGCCGGAAGAAAAGTGCTGCAAAAAAATGTATAAAAAAGGAGTAAATAGAACGCGAGCCCAACGAACAGGAGAAGATTAACCGGCAGGGGAGAGACAGAAGTCGTGAAATAATTATCGGCTGAGCGGACTGACGTGGCTCTTTAATCGGACAATTAGCCATTGCGTCAACTGTCCTCGCTCGTTACGCGCACGGAGAAATTTCCTCCCTCTCTCCGGTTAGCGTCGGCCCCAAACGACGCTAATTAACATAAGCGCGCACGTAGAGAAGTGTGCTCGACATCGGTCCTGTCTCTCTCTCTCTCTCTCTCTCTCTCTCTCTCTCTGACGCACTTTGCCGCGGATGTTTTCGCGGAGGCCGAAGCTAACTTACACAGCGCCACGTTGCAACTAGTTAGGAACTTGCCTCGCGGCTAGATTTTCTTGCTAATCACATTGAAATAAGGCGCGAGCTTTTCAAAACTTGGGCTACTTGGGCCGGTAGGAGCGTTTAAGTTATTGTCGGTCGTTAAGATTGTTATTAGAATAATATTTAATTAGTCGCAGAGTTAATTATGGTATAAGTTTACGTTTTCTATATATTTGATTAGTATTTTGCTAGTTTACCAAGTGCGAATGTTGATTTGCAGTCGAATTAATATAGTTCTGGGAGTTGTCGAAACTTACCTGAAACAGAAAGAATAATTCGTGATTAGTTAAAGTTATAGAAGCAGCAATATTTATAAAAAATCATTAAAATTTTTATATTTTTATTTTTCTCCCCCATATTTATGTACTTTTATCAAATCATTGGCGTAGAGCTCTGTAAGTATTTTAACGAGGATTTTTGACGCAACGCATTGAAATAAGAAAAAAAAAATAATAAATTTCAACTAGAGTATAAGGGTTTATTGAGAGTAAGAAAATAATCCTTATCGATTTGAATAATTGCTCAATAACACTCCACCTTCCATAAAGATCCCTATACTAAATTCTGATACAATGAATAAGTAATACACTCACTCTAGATTACGACATAAGAATCGAGCTCGCTCCTCCCTCCACGTATCAGATTTCACGGAATCGAGAAAGCTAATCTCACATGGCTGAATAATTTCATGTTCATACAGCTTCTCCGCGTGCGCCGATCGTAATTTTCTTTTACCCCTCTAACAAGATCAATCGAACAGACTAGTTTTATTGCACAACGGCGTCAATTCCTCTCGCGGATGTAGCCGTTCGTCGATAATTCAACGAGCCATCAACCAGCAATTGCCCAGCTGGTCAGTTCACAAAAGCCCATTACACCGATTACTTTTTCCAGACTTTTTACGAGCCAAGTGCTTCCGGTGCGTTCTCTTTTAAGAAGTCGTACACGCCCATACCGTCGTCTTGCTTAATTCGCTAACGTGGAATCTAGGTTTTCGCGTTGTTATAGGTTAGAAATGCGATGGAGAAGATTTGACGACCGATATATAAGCCTTCTTAAAAGCTATTGGCTGCAAATGTTTTTACGGTGATAATTGAACGAAATATTCATCTTCTCTGATTATTGAAGGAATAATATCTAATTTCACAAAAATTGTCTGCTTATTCGGGCGATACAACTAGGCATTTTAAATTAAAATGAATTGCAAAAGAAAGTAACTCGATTGTTCGCTAATAGACATTTCATTCAAAATTTAAGAGGTCGCGGATGACGGAATATTAAAGCACCATTAAATGAAAAAGAAACAAGGTACTTCCTTAATGCACTCCCATATAAGCGTGCAAGCATATACCAAGGTAAGTGGAGAAGAATTGAAGCTAGCACGTTCCACTACAAAGTCATCGTAAAAGTTTATTTTTCTTCATGTTATAATTTCCTGAACAATAAACTTTCTTAGACAGACTTTTACGACAACTCGCCGGGAACATCATCACCCTCTGTCACCTGATGATACCTGTTAAATAATTTATAGAGGAAGCGTACTCTGTTTTACAACTCTAAAATGTCCATGACACTTTGCAACAATCACTTTTTGTATACCGCGATAATTAATTGGTCGTAATTCACAAGGCATTTTTGCGTTGTAAATACTTCAAAACGAACGGTTTGCTTGCTTAAGCGACTGAACAGTTTCGAAGCATCAACAACTGGAAGTATTTTAATCGTTAGCTAATGAAAATACAATATTACAATGGCGAACAAAAACTATTCCCATTAAGCCGACGTTATAAAGTTGAAATATTTCCACTCAACTCCGAGCGCAAAATTCGGAATCAACTTTCGGATAACCCAGACGTACAAAAGAAATTCCATTATTTTTCCAGGCATCCTCATGACTTCCACGCGAGCTGAACGCATGCACACGCACACACGCGGATCGCAACCAAATTCTCGCGTTGAATACCCGGGTCTACGGCCCATCTGCCCGGGAATACCGCTCCCCGAGAGCGAAATACCTCGAACGAAATTGAATTTTCGGAAACTTGTATATTTATCCCGCATTCCGCGCATCCACGCACGATAGCAATCCGATAAATGCTGGAATAACCCCTCCCCGAGGGAAGAGAGGGATGTACCGCGAAAAAAAATAGTGCTCCGGCACGGATTTTCCTTCGTTCACGCGTCGGTTCGAGAGAGTCGCCGCGGGGAAATATTTGCCGCGTCGTTCGGTAATTGGCGCTGGAAAACTTGGGGGATGACGGACGCGGGGGATCGCAGCCCTTTGTGAAGGAGACGCGCGCGCGTGAACGGTTATTGGCGTCGCGAGAGTTATGTTTACGGCGCTTTAGACGCTTCCCGGGAAAACAGAGGGAGGGGAATCTTGAATTCTTCGCGCTCGATCGAGTGATTTGTTGCGTGCGGCCGTGTAATAAGGGCGGTACATCAGGCCGGATTTCCGCAAGATTGTTCGGCCGTTTTTCGACTTTTTGCGCCATTCGTTTATATTAGGAGGGAGTTATTGGCCCGTATAGAGGGGAATTAAATAAATATTTTTAAAAGTATTATACGTATAGGCACTTTGTTATTTTAAAAGGAGGAACATGCTTTATCCTCTATTATTATGATTTAAGAGGATTTTGGTTGCTCGTGTACCTTCGTAATTTTTGTATAAATAACTGCTTTTAAAATAATGTTGGCACTATAAATTTTATAATAAGCACCTTGTCAATTTAGAATCTAATATTTTTATTAATTTATCTACAAGACTAGCGAGCATAAAAATAAACCCGACTTCCTCATGACCACATGGCCCAGTGTAATAACATCGAAGTCGTAACATTAGAGCCGTTGCCGTTAAAAAAGTAACGACGCCAGATCAAATAAACCACACGCGGCATTACCGTAGCCGTTCCGGAAAAGAAAACATTTTCCAGAAAACGAACTTTGAAAATCGAGCCGCGCTGTCGACCGCCGCCGTATTCAGTGGTATTAAGGATAAGGAAACACCTCCCAGCCTCTCCCGTCTGCCCTCGGAATCTCGAAAAAATCACTCGAGACTCGGGGGGGTCGCGAGAGCGTGGCTTCCGCGCCGCGCGTGACTCAGACACTCGTCGTTCGTTAAGGCGCATTCCCGACAATAGCCCTTAAATTGCAATTACACACTCCTCGCGCCCCGGAGCCTCGTTATTTATGATATCCGGCAGTTCTCTAACGACCTCCGAGTGCAACGCGGGAGCGAGTCGGCGCCGGGGCAGTATCGCCTATTCTTTCCGCGAGCGTCCAGCGCCTTCATCTCATCTTCCGTCCACGCATTTTCCGCGAATGCCTTTTCACCTCTTTGGCGCGCGACGCCCACGTCAAACTACGTGCCGGCGTTCTCTCCCTCTACATATATATATATATATATATACGCGGCGTGCACACACGCGAGGACTTTGCCTGAAGTGTATTAATGGCCTCGTGTGCCATTGCTTTGTAATTCATCTTGCGTTTTCGCCAAGCTGATTTATGAGGCCCGCCTTTTGCTCGCTTAATTGTTCCGCCGCGAGGTCGGTAAACTCGAAACGAAGAAGCCAAGTTTTTCGTCGCTCCGCGGAAAGTAGACTAAACACGCGTGTGGTGTGTGTGATTTAACGGCCGGGAATTATGCATTCCGCGCGGACACGTGACGTATAACGGCGTAACGCGCCGTTTAACCGCCGGGATTGTTGGCCAACTCGATGAGCTTTGAGTTATTTAACCCGGCTGCTCGTTTATTTTAAACTAAATGCTTTGTTATAAGGCCACCGGTATAAAGTGGGCGAATAAGTTTCAAAACTGGCGTCGTGTTTAAAGCTGACTTTGTTAAATATAAAAGGTTAGCACGGATTTTCAGACGAAATACGTAACAAACTGACGATGATTTCTTGATCGTCAATTAGATTGAAGACGTAACAGTCAATCGATCCCATCGAAACGTAAAATTTCTTCCGAAATCTTGGAAGCGAGGCTATAATGCCCGTGGAAAATCTTTGTTTACCCTTGACTTAAAATCCACTTGAAACGGCTTCCTAAAATCGTCCAGAAATCAGCTCGAAAAGCGAACGACAATCAAAGGCAGCTAGCCATTACAATTTTCCCAGGGCGTCTCTCTCTCTCTCTCTCTCTCTCTCTCTCTCTCTCTCTCTCTCTCTCTCTCTCGGCAAAGATCCCCGGCTCGTTTTCTCGAGTGACGGCTAGCACTTAGTCGCGGTTCGTTAGCTGCGGAGATTTCGAGCTTGGGATACTTGAAATTTCGAGCGAGCCGAAGGCCCTTCCTACCTTTTCCGCGATGATTTCGAGTGGCGCCTCCTGCGCGCGCGCGCGCGCTTTACAGTTCTCGCGTAACGAGGGGAGCACACCGAGGTAAGGAGACGACGCTCGGATGGACGGCGCTGGAGAAAAGAGAACGTAATCAAAGCTAATGCACCGGCGAGTCGGGAAGAGTTGCAGTCGATAATTGCGTCTTTATCGTCGGACAAAGGGAGGACTTCTTCTTGCTCGATCGATCGATGTGTTGTCGAGCAACGCTAAAGGGAAAGGGCGAGTCCGGGCCCTTTTCAATCTACGTGTTTAGGTAGCTTGGCTAGGATTGAGCTGATGAATAATTAAATGAACGTGAAATAATTTCTCATTTAATACAAGGTTTACATTTAATACTATTTTATTGTCCGTTTGTCTGTTTTTCCATTTAATATTCAATTTTTTTTTTAAGAATTCCGTAATTAAACATTTTCACTGCGCGAGAAAGCAAAACTACCAGAAGAAACCTTTTATTGCAAACATCGCTATTCTTACTTCCTGCAAAGGAGTCGAGTTGAAACGATGAAACAAAGAAACTTTGTCTTTATTCTAGAACGCGTTGCAATAAGTAAGATAAGAAACTTTTTTAAATTTAAATTTTCACTTCGCTTCGGGCAACGTTTTTCATAATCAAGATAGGAACTATCTTTAAAAAGTATCCAACAAGTTCTTGCAAAATGAAGAATTGAGTCTGCCTTTTAGCAGTCTTGTAAATTAAACTTTTTATTTTTACGAATAATGGCCGAAAGCAATTATTGCTTGTTAATAAAAACTGCAAATCGGAGAATCTTAATAATTGGATTGGATCATACAAGTTTCATTAAAATTTAATTACATACCGCAGTGGTATCACTTTAATCTTTAATAAGAAAACGTGCAATGCAAAATGCATTGCGACAAGTCCCAAATAGATGTGAGAAAGTTGCGCGTCGGAAATTCCGAAAGAATGCAGAATAATGTATACGAATGCAGCTCACGGCCTTGAGTAAAGTCACACGACGCCTGAGAAAGCACAGGTTTAAAATGCGCCTACACAATACCGATGCAAGGACACAGGATGCTTTAATTGTGCTTACATATAAAACAGTAATGGCAAAGCTACAGCTACAAATTCCTCTTCACCGCTCCTACAGAAATATTATTTATCAATTATAAGTCCCCATCGATCAGCGCTCAAAATAAATAAGTGCCTGCCTCAGCCGGTAGAAAAAGCGGGTAATAACCCCCCAATCTTCATCCCCCGTACTTTGGAAAAGTAACGATCAGGCCGCCCCACGTTAATCGCTCTCCTTCTCTAACGAAGTTTTTTTGTCTGAGAGCGTCCGATTTCCTTCGGCCCGATTGAAAATAAATCAGGCGAGAGTCGTGCGCCGGCCGGCGATATTAGCCCCCAGGCAGCGCGCGCGAATGACAGGCGGAGGAAAAGCGTCGCCGAGCGCCGGGAGAACTTGTCGGCTAAATCGAGCGTATCGGCCGAAGGGTCGATTTCCCTCTAATCGACTTATACGGGGAGCCTGGAAAGAAGCCCGCGATGTAACGAGCGGTTAAGAGGCGACGGAAAGAAAGTCGCCTTATGCCTGGGGCTCGAAGAATCTGCTTCGGGGGGTTTGATTCAATTTTTCTGGCCCGAACGGCGTGTATCGTGAAAATGTAATTAACGAGCGGCAATTAAGCGGTCTTCTGGTATTGTTTCCTGCGAGTTTTATTTAATGATTGGGGATTTCTCTCTCGTGAATTATTGTGACTTATGGGAATCGAAATTAATAATAACTTATTGCGCGATAATCTCTTTATCGATATCTAATTTTTTTTATTAAATTAAGATTAAGATTCGTATTTACTCGTTAGATTTTTCATCCACATTATTCTAACAAAATTATTTGTACCAAAAAAAAAAGAACCGTAATATCACATCGCCGAACTCATCTCAATGGCAGAAATTATCAGTTAAGTCGTTGCATGAAAACGCGAGCAAATAAAGTATCTTTTTCCTGAAAACAGCGGGTCCCCTGACTTTCTCTCTCTCTCTCTCTCTCATACCTAATGCAAAGACGCGGGCTCGCTTCCTTTTCTCCCGACTTGCTCAAGAGCGGTAAACAGATGCTCCGAATAGTCCGTACGTGCTCCGCGGGGATTCCCCGGCTGAGAGAGGAGGCGCTCAGTTGATTGGCCCGCAACGATGCCTGATTTGCGATGCGGCCCGTCTGAATTATTCACGAGGACTTCTTTTCCGCGCGCTCGAAGAGAGACGCTGGGGGAGGCAAAGCCGATATCGGCGCCGGGACTTTTTTTCGAGGATGCGGCCGGGGGGGAGATACCGAGAGGAAGCCCTTTGACGAAGCGAGAACCGAGTTGCAGGAATTAAGGTGTGAGATTGGAGGGCTTGATTTATGGCTCGTTGAGTCGCCTGGGCTGTACGTTTCGTCTTCGCCTTTTAAATGATTAATGAACTTTCGTAAAGTAAAAATTCATTGTATAAAAAGAGTTAGTTAATAGATAGGTAACCTTTGAATATCCGCGTAAATGGCATAATCGGTTAACCTCCCAGACGCGAAAACCACTTCCAGCAGCTCTCCTCCCAATCGTTCTCCCGGCAAGGCTTTCACCTTTGGAAAAGAGCCTCGGAATTACGGCGCAGCCTCCGCACCCAACTGGCAATCACGATCGTCCGGACGTCGCGGCTCCGTTGGATGCGCAGCGAGATCGTTTACATGCAAATCACGGCGAACGAGAGGGAACCAGTTGGCGAGCATCTTCGAAATAGCGCGAACGGAGGAATAGGCGAGACGGCCCGGTCGAATCATCGCTTTGAGACTTGCCAATGACTGTCTTTACGTCTGCGCCCGCTGTGTGGTTTACTTAGCGGATGTCGGCCGTTAAGTCTGAGAACTTGCTTCGGAAAAATGCGATCAAAGGCTTTTGCGGAAAGCCTAGCTTCGAAATCTTACTTTGAAAATTCCAGGGATGGTTTAGGTTACGAAACAAAAATATCAGTTTTTCATTGTTTGAAATTTTTACAGCTTCTTTCTTTTGAAACAATTATTCTTGTTTGCCGCAGTTTTAGATAAGTCTTTTACGAGCTTCTTTGATTGAAATTAACTTAAAAGAAATTATCGAATTTAATTTTAATTTTTAAATTTACTTTATTACTGTAATTAAACTAAAAGTATTTTATTAAAAAAAATCTACTACATTCAATTTTCACGTGAGAAACATCTCATTTCAATCTACTTAACGTAATTTAATTTATTTTGTTAAAGAATGTAACACTTTAATTCTGAATCCCAGATTAAAACGTCTATTTTAGTCTGATTTCGTTTTCCATAGAATGATTGAAAAGTTTAATAATAATTATATCGAATTGAATTCCTTGTTTCATTATCCGATATTTCCTCGCATAAAGTATTACCGAAATTACCCAACTCTTCGTTAGAACATTTTAACCATCGGATTAAGCTCAATTCAATCCACTCAGCTCGAACGAAAATAGTGATTAAAATGTCTCGGCATCCCCCGGCCGGCCAAAAACAAGATTATCACTTAGCGCAGCGAATACAACGGACGCTTGCCGCGCGTTGTTCTTGCCCTCCTTGCCAGAGCCTCATTATTCCGAGGCAGCAGCCCTGCCGGCGGGGGCAGGGAAAACCACGGCACAATTTAATTCGGATTGATCGATCGCCTCTCCTCCCCCCGAGCTCGTTTATTCTAACATTTGGCACGTCGCACGCGGCGCGCGGCGGCGGCACCGCACTGCACCGCCGTGGCGCGCTCGACGTTAATTAAGAGTAATTGCGCGCGAGAGCCTCGCACGACCGCACCGAGTCCGCGCGATAATTCGCGCCTGCGATCGCTTAATTTTAAGGCGCTCGAGAGCGAGCGAGATTTTCAAAGATGCAGGAGAGAGGAGAGAGCGCCGGTAAGTCGGGGATTTAATCTCGTGAGATGCGTTGCGGTGGGGGAGGTTTAAGCGAGTGGAACGCCGGAATTGAAAAGGCGTTACTTCACTTATTGCTCAAGGATTGGAAGGGTAAAAGGGTTTAATCGAAGGTCACAGTCGCGGAGGATTCGATAATGGCTTTTAAAGATTGGAAAGCGGGTTTAAAAGGGAATTCAATGTTTCTTGGGAATAAAATAAATAAATACACCGACAATTAGGAGGAAAACTGAATTCTTAAACTATGTCACTCGGAGAAATAAAGCGATCGGAATGAATAGTAATTTATCAAGACTACAATACCTCCCCCCCTTTCACCTCGCTCGACACGCAAAATGCCCCCGTACACTTTTAAAAACTATATGCCCGTCGCGCTCGGCTTAGCAGAAAAGGAAGAAAATCGTCGCGGCGCGCGTTTCCCATCGCCGACAAACGAACAGCGGGACGGACGTCGGGAGGAAAAAGTTTTCTTGCTAAGTCGTCGAGAGCAAGGCAGCCCGGTACATTAAAACGTCAGGTCGCGCGCGCGCGCCGCTCGTTACTTCCGGTCGCTGCGAACAATATCGCTAAAAGCGGCCCCCGCGCGCGAAGTCCAAGTCCGCGCGCGGCCCGCTCTCTCTCTCTATTTTCGACTCCCGAAGTCGAGCAGCGCGCGGCGGCCGACGCGCACCGAGAGGAATGCCGGAGGTTTACATTCGCGGAACTAATAAACTCCGAAGCTCTATTGGCCTAAAGTTAGAACGTGTCGCATTATGCCGCGCGCGGCGCAGATGTGTGCCGGGCGCTCCTTTGCCCCTTGGGATTTATATACTAGGCCGAGCTCGATTGTTGGACTGTTTTTAGATTTGGCTGCAGGCGCTTTCATTTCTTTTCGCCTCTGATGCTTTGTTTTCTCTGCTTAGGCGCAGTTTGATTTACTTCACGGTGTGGATTGTTCTTTCGGATCAAAGGCGAAGGCAGTTGGTGCTAAATACTCGTAGCTTTGATTTCTCTTTTTTGAATCAATTTAAGATTTGATTTATCTTTAGGGTATATCAATTTATACTATTATAACTGTTATTTCACCCGCTTCCAGTGATTGAAATAATGCACAAAAAAGCCCTTGTCAACTTGCTACTATACTATACACTTCACATTTCACAGTTTATCAGCATTGCTTTACCCTCGATGCAAAAAATTCGCGTTCATTCAATAAATTATCATTTTTACTATCCCGGCGAAACATTTAATAAATTTACAACCCCCGAGTATAACTGCACAAAGTTCTAAAATATAAACTAAACCGAGCTGTAAAAGCCGCCGCATTCAGGAACTAATTTCGCGGCATCAAAAAGCATTCCGGGCCCACGGCGCACGCACACACACTTGCGCCTCCCCCCCGGTCTGCCGGGCCGCAAACATCTTAATAACGGAACGGTAACCGGCGTCGCACAATCGTCCATAAAGCAGTCGAGATTTACGGGGCGGCGGCTCACTTTTACGATCCGCGCCCAAAGCTCGCACTCGGAAAAAAAAAAGAAAGCCGCTCGCTCGCTCCGCAAATAAGCTTCTCGAGCGAGCGAGCGCGAGGTGTCGCCGCGAGTCGGACGTGTTCTATACGCGGCCGTTATTACGGCGAGCTCGTCCTTAACGATCGGCGGCCCGGGCGACAAATTCAAATTAATTAATAACGTTCATAAAGCGCGCGCGCGCGGAGAGCTGCTTTAACGGGGGAGCGGGAGGAGGAGGTGCCGCGCTAGTTAATACCCGCTGTATTATCCCCCGGCATACTTGTGCAGAGATCATTAATTTATGCGCCTGCTAACCCCTCGCCTGTCGCACGCCCGCGCCTGCCTGTCTCTGCTCGGCGAAGACTTTTCTCTCGCTGCCTTTCGCCGCCGCTAGGAGTGTTTACGGTGGACTCGGCGACGGACCGACCGCCTCGATTTTTGTCACAGCCCCTTCTTGAGGAATGCCATTTAGTCTCAAGTTTTATTTGACTGCAAGGTACGAAGAAAGTAAGAAATTAGTATTTATTACTAATAGTTCGGGTTTCCATTTCAGACTTACCGATATAGTTTTAATAATGCAGTTAAGTAGGTTTAAGTAGGTACCCCTTTTTATACTTGTTTTATTAAATTCTTAACAAAGTTTTTCAAACCTCTAAAAATATTTCTACACAAATAATGCAATTATTAATAATCTCGATAATTTATTATCTTTTTAAATGAAACTAGCTGAAAAACGTATTATTTAAAATATACCTATCATTCGGTATAAATTTCCAATAAATCTACTCTAAATAAAGGAACTCCAATTAAAGCCCTATTACCCCACGCAACACCATAAATAAGAACAACGTAACAATATTAACGAGCACTTTATAAGCCTAATAAGACTCTCGGAAGCAGTAGCCGAGCAATTCATAAAAGTCGCAATAAAAATCATTGAAAGTACATTCCGGCGAGGCCCTCGCTTACGCATTAACCCATAGTATCTCTCTCTCTCTCTCTCCCTCTCTTTCTTTCGCTCTCTCAGTTATTAAGAATAATTAATTAGCAGGCGAGATTCCGGCGCGCAAGACGACGCAGCTGCGTGCGCGCGGAAGGCATTTTTAAATTTACGGCCCCGAGTGTAATTTCCAGGGGGCTAAACTCCATAGAGTAAGGGTTAATAACTAGGCGCGCCGCCCCCTTTTACGAGCGCCCCCTGCCGTACAAGAGGAGATTATCGCGAACGTAACAATGAGAAGCTGTATAGCGCCGCAAAGAGAGAGAGAGAGAGAGAGAGAGAGAGAGAGAGAGAGAGAACGGGGGAGAAAGAGAGCACTGATTTGCTGGACCCACCGACGAAGCACTTCGCGCTACTCATCAGTTAGTTTCACCTCTCCAACAACATTTCATTAACGCCGTCTTACGAGCCACCGGTGTCTCGCGAGGACGGATGTAATAATTTTAGCATGGCTTTTATACGCTCGCCGTGCATGAAAAATCTGACGGCGGAGCTCTTTAATTTGAATTATCTTTAGGGATTCTTTGATAATTCAGCCGAGCTTCGATTTTAGATGTACATAATGTTTATTATTCTGCTTACTTTTGTTATCCTCAATAGGTTTAGATTAGCAGCAAACGCAGCTGACTTACCTGCAACAGAAATAGAAAGCAAATCGTTAGCGATTGAAAGCTCAAAGCGATCAAGCTTGCAAAGAAAATAATCGTTATTTTTACATCTAATTTGCGCCGTCGTAAATCTAAAAATTCCACTGAACCGGACCCGGAGTATTCTGAAAATCATCAGTAGCATTAATTAAGAAAGCGGGCGGCCTCGCACATCTCACGTCGCACTTGACCGGCGCGGGCGTTAAAACTCGCTTAACACTCCTATTCCCGGCGCCATTTCCGCCGCCTCCTCTCTCGCGGCAAGCGTGAGATTGAAATATCTCGCGCGCAACCGGCGAGCACGCTCTCTCGGCGTAGGTGACCCATTCGTTAGGGACGCAACGAAGGAGAGCGCAACTCGTCGGGCTCCCGCGCTCTTTTTCGCGGCCCGTTCTTATCGAGAGAGAGAGAGAGAGAGAGAAAGAGCGGGCCTCGCTTCTCTCCCTCCTTGCCCGACGGAGCTTAATGCGTCTGCCGAGCCTACGGCGGAAAGCCGTTAAGAGGCCGTTCATACCGCTCGGCTTCCAAATTAGATTCGTCGCGCGTGGCTTCCTTCGCCTGTCTAGCTCGCGTTTCGCGCGCGCGGCCCGAGAGAGCTCTGCGCAATGACCGCGGGAGTTGATCGTCGCGAGAGCGAGCTCGGGGGATTACGGGCCGGAGGAATTCGTTGTAGGATAAATCGAGGGGGAAGATTTTCGAGATGGCTGCACGCGGGATCATTTTCCGGAATTTATTCTCTGACCGTCAAACGCCCTCTTGTTTTATGACGGACAAGTAAATTGTATTTATTTATTCGCGAATTACGAAGCGCGCGAGCGGTAATTGAAAGTTTTGCATTGAAAAATAGTCTGGAGATTTGTTCGGCAAAAATTATGGTCTAATGCATCTAATTGTTTAAAATGATTGCAATTCTTTAAAGTCTCATTATGCGACAAAATTTTAGAATCAAGCATTTAACTCAATTAAATATTTTGATCACACCTTTTTTCATAAACAATCGACGTTAATTAAGCAAATAAATATAAATATACTGGTTGAATAAACGTTGCATTTAACCCAACCAAGATAAATTAAGACTCGATCTCAGTATATCCGAAAAGAAATTAAGAAGAAAACAGCGGATAACTTTGGGAAGAAAGAAAATAATTTAAAAGGCAATAGACGGCCGTTATTGAACGTCGAGCAAAAAATATGTCGGATCGAATAAGATTCGTGGCCGGGAGGCGGCGAGTTTTTGCGGGAAGAGACCGTAGCGTTATACTACGGCGGCGGGGGCCCCGAACACAGGTGACATAAAGCTCGAACGCCGGTAAACGCGGGGAAAACCATGGCTGCGGAATGGCTTCTTTATGGGGCAATAACGGCGCCTTGTGTCTTGTCGCTGTAAATTATTAACTTCTTTCGCGCGACGCCCGGCGCTGCCAAGGTGCACTTAGGCGATAGCAGGGCAAACGTTGTAACAATCGCTTTACGAGGCTCCGCTTCCGAAACCGCTTGCCAAATGAGATGTCGAGCCGTTTCTTTCTTTTTTTTTTTTTTTGTTTTTTTTTTCGAAGACGGTAGAAATGGAATTCAAGTTGAAGGGGTTTGCTTGCGCAAACCGAGAGCTGAATCGTTATTTAACGGGCCGTTTCGATGAATAATTTGCGAAGAGGAGTACAATGACGCCGCGGCAATAACATCAGCATATAAAAGTCGAATTAACAACGGCGAATAGCGAAAGCAGCGGGCAAACAAATGGAAAAGAGCCGAAAGTGGCAAGTCCTCCAAAATTCACGGATCATCAGCTTTGAATGGACTCGCTTTATCCTCGTTAAATAAAGAAGAGGACGTAGGCGCAATCGATCAAATGCAAATTATAAAAAATACTCATTACGACTGTAGATTAAACAGACTGGACGAGCAATGTTATTTCGAATTTTCGTTGAATTATTTCAGCGGAAATTTATTTAAAGGGCTATTGTTGTTTTTTGAAAGTGAAAAACTTGCGCTATCGAAGTTCAGAATAATTTAGATTATGTAAAATATCGATTTTGTCGAGAGAAATGAGGGTCTATTTCATCGTTGGATGTTTTAAAAAACGGCTATTTCAAGGTCTATTAAATCTTGAGGAAACGTCTGTTGCCTTGCGCCCATAATCTAGGAAGATAAAAATTTCTTTAACGTCATCTCTCCGAATTTTACGAGACCTCAGATCATAAAGAGAATGACACTGATACAGTGCACTCTAATTACGTTAATATCAGATACCGTATATTGTATTGAAGCTTTCCATTAAAAAGTAAAACTAGATTGTGTATTATGTTTCGCTGAAAAAGTATCTACGACTACAGTTTCCAAATCAAGCTTCCAGATCATTTTTCGCATCGCAGCAAAACCGAGACTTCGTTCAACATCAGATGCACATAAACGACATCCACGTCTATCCTCAAGCTTCCAAATGCAAAGGGGCACGACGTTATCCACATCTTATCCGCCGCGAGGTTAGAAAACCGGCGCGTCGAAGGCTCCGGTTCTCACCCTCGGCCGTGGCATTTATCGCGATTTACGGACGAACCAATATTCAATTACCGAAGCGCGTTGCCCATTGTTTTGCACGCGGCAATATTGACTCCCACTCTCTCTCTCTCTCTCTCTCTCTCACTCGAGGCTCGAGTCAATAGGGCGCCGCGCGCCTGCCCGAGTCAATATTATCGAGTTCCAAGTATCAAACACCGGCAGCAGCGGCAGCGGCAGCAACGTCATATACCCCCCCTGGCGCCTCCCCCCTTCATTACACGCCGGAATATTGCGAAGGAGAGCCTCCCGCTGAGCCCGACGCTAAGACGACGGGGTGCTAATTAAAATCCCGCGTTTTCGAGCGGTTCCCTCGCCGAAGAAATTAGTTTGCGCAGCTAAAGCAAGCTTCTTTACGATCCTCGCGGGGCTCCGCCGCGCCGCCGCGTCTCTTTTCCCCCCCTCTCTCTCTCTCTCTCGGATAGGACCGGACCGAGCGCGCTCTCCTTCTTTTTTTTCTTTTTTTCTTTGCGAGAAAGCCTTGTTTGTACGTTTCTTCCGTGCACCGGGGGCCCTGGGAATCTCGTTTGATGAAAAGCTCGGGTCCTTTCGGGCGCGGATCTGTTTGCCGGGGCGCGCCTTTTTGTTTAACAAGCGTGTAATTTTAGGTTTCGAATGAAGACGTACTCTCGCAAAGACGTCGTCGGCCCGGGGGTTATTAATAAAGGGGCCAGATTTTATGGGTAATTAAATCTAGAATTTACCTTTGCCGCGGGAAATCGAGTTTATGAGCAAGTATTTACGGAGAGGGTTGTGCTCGCGAAGAATCTAAGACGCTTAGTCGCGGATAAATTATTATTGAGGCTCTCGGATTAAGTTTCTTTGAGGAGTTTGTTTGCTCGCGCGGCGAGGCTCTGTATTTTCAGCGGGTAGAGGCTTCGCCCGAAAATACGAGTATTTAATCCGACGACGCTATCAATGAAAATGCGGGATGGCGCGGCCTGTTTGCCATGCGGGCTTTATCTATGCGCCAGAAAAAAAGCCAAAGATTTTTTTCAATCGGTCGAACTTGTAATTGGAAGGTTTGAAAAATATAGTTGTACTTTCAATTTTGCAAGAAAATTACCGCGGAAAAGTGATCGTTTAAAAGAAGCAGCATTTCCCAGCGATCGCGGCCTTCCAAAATACCTGCGAGCCCGGAGTTCGAATTATCGAGCCGCGACCCGACCGACAGCCCCGAAAAAAAAAGCACGCGGCCGCGAACAGCGACAAGAGCATCAGCAGCAGCAACAACAAGGAAGCTGGGTAGGCGCGCAGGCGCTGGCTGTCAGGCGGAAACCATGGCCCATAACTTCGTTTCCATGGGAATATTGTTGGCAACAGGTGGGGAGGATTTCCGAGCAGCGACCGCCATCGCCGCAGCATGGCCACCGACTCGCTTCCTCTCCCCCTCCCTCTCTCTCTCTCTCTCTTCTGACAATGCAATTTCGCCGCGCGTCTCGCTGCTCTCGTGATTGCCAGTATCTTTTTCGCTTATTGTCGACGGGACGGGCGCGCGGGAAAAATAAAAGACATACGCGCACATCGACCGCTCGCCGTTTACATCTGTCTTTCGGCGCGAATTTTGCCGCGCGCGCCGCTCTCGTTTCTCGCTGTATTATGCTTTTCGGGGGGAGGGAGGGCCAATTAACTCGCCATTTTTATGGAGACGTCCCGGGCGAGCGCTTTAATTTGCACGCCCTTTTTTGGCTACTCCTGGCGCTCGCTTTTTTGCGCAATCAAGCG
Source organism: Ormyrus pomaceus (assembly GCA_900474385.1). NCBI lineage: Eukaryota > Metazoa > Arthropoda > Insecta > Hymenoptera > Ormyridae > Ormyrus > Ormyrus pomaceus. The sequence goes on from UCOM01000446.1 coordinate 21,728, forward strand.
TCTCTCTCGTAATTGTCCCGGAAATTAGTGTGATTTTGTTTCGCTTATGAAATTGGCCGAGGAAAATGCCTGCTTCTTTGTCGCGTTGAGAAATGGCGTTTTCCCTGTTTTCGCAGCTGCTTAAGTTCAGTCCGAGAAGTTAATATTGCTCAACGGAGCAAGTACATTGACGTTTACGATGCAGCACAAGTTTCCGTTTAAAAAATATTTATTACCGCTCATTAAAGTGGCTATTAAGTAAACTTCTTTTCTAGGATCGAAGATCTCGAAGGGAAGAAGAACGCAAGGACTTACTTGAGAGTATCCTTAAAGCAAGCAAGCGCGACTTATTTTTCGAATACGCTTCTATAAAAAGCAGCACTTTACAGCTCGCGTACGTAAACACGCGTCGAGCTTTCATCGCCGACGTAAACAAGCCGTACGAAGGATGTTAAATCTTGAGAAGTGAAAAGAAAGACGGCAGTGCAATCGCTCTGCGAGGTGCGTAACTTTTCTCTGTTTTCACTTACTTATGCAATCGTAAAGCCGACGGATTAACGATAACGGATTTTCGAGCGGCACGCAAGTGTCGGGCCGAGGGAAAGGAATTGAGAGACTAATGTTTAGCGCGATGAATATCGAGTGGCTGCTCGAGGAAGCTCCGTCAGCGCTTGAAAACTTTATTTAAAAGATCTGACCTGCAGATACGAAAGTCGGCTGTAATAATAAGTGAATTCTCAATCGCGATGAACTGAAAAAATTCTTTCCAGCGTATCTTGCGCGTCGAGCAGAATGAATTTCAATTTCCAGCTGCAAGTCTCTCGCAAGCTCACCTCGCCACAAAGACAACAAGCCGGTCCCTTCCACTTAATTACCGCGCATAATCGCGGCTCTAAGCTCCTCCGGCTGAACTTCCGCGCGCGGCGGGTCTTCACTCCTCCTACGTTGTGCAGGGAGAGAGAGAGAGAGAGTTCGCCGACGATCGCCCGGAGGACGCGAGAGCAAGCCCGCAAAGACGTTTATCCGATCCGCGCGCGCGGTGCATCCTCCGGGCAGCGCGGATCCGCCGAGCGAGCGGCCGGCTGCTGGCAGGCACAAAAGGGATGCGTACAAGTGCCGGGGGTCGGATTTAAAAGGTTGCCCGGGACTCGCTGCGTTCGCTCGTTCCTTTCGACGACGAGCTCGTGTATGTTGAGTCATTGTTTAATTTTAGCTCGTAAAATGTCGCGCGGTTTTGTCGATGGCTGTTGTTTTCGGAAAATTGAAAATATGGTATAAATTACTTTTTTCTTTGGAGCTTTATTATTGTTTGTGACATGGCGAAGGTATCGAATAACTTGTATATTGGATTAATAAAGTCAAGTTTATTAAATAAAAGCATCAATTACGCGAGTTCGAGCTGATGTAGCTTTTTAAAAGTTCTTTAAAAAATTGAAAATAAAAAATGTAATTCGAATCTTTCGAAATTAAAAATAAAAAAAAAAGTCAATTTCATTTTTATTTTTTATTTTTAATTCAGTTTTGAACCTTTTGTAAAACTTGCTTACTTTTAAATTATATTTAATAAACTATTTAGACTGTCCTAAAGAGAAAATCCCTTTAAATTACAATTGACTTTACGCTGACGTAGTAAAAATTACATACTTTTGAAATTCATTAAAGTTTTCTTCATTGAGAAATGTTTCTAACTTGCGAAATGAAAAAAGCGATTTTGTCAAATTGCCAGGAAGTTTAAAAAAACAAAAAAAAATGGCATTTAAAAATTTTCACCGTTTATTTTCAAAAGTTTTATAATTTAAGTTGACGTGTCTAATGCAGGGAATTAAGTCGGGATTCTGCTTTCCTATTCTCGGAAATCGTAAAAGCTAATGAAAATAAACATGTGAAAAAAATTAGTCAATGGTAGTAGCAAAGTTTCATAAGTGCTTCTATTTCAATTTTGAGTCACGTAATATTAAATCACGTTTCTAAATCAACGGAGAAACTGGAGAAAGTTTTATATAAAAATACGTCGTTAATACAGAAAGCGAGTGGTAATTTATTAACAAACTTTGATATTACAGTTGAGTCAATGAAAACCAGGTTTATAAATTTTCTAGCGAGATTTAATGGATTTAAAATGCTGAATCTGTTAATAATGAATGTGAAATCCAAAATAAACAGATAATTCGTGAATTCGTAAATACATTTCTTAAAAAAAAATGTCAAACAAATTTTACAGATTAAAGACATTAAAAACCTCTTCCCGGAACACTAATAATTCGTTAAAAAAATGCGACAAACAATCTTATTTTTACAAGCCATCACGTGGCAAACGTGAAATTCTTTGGTTTTATGGCAAAATACAAAATTAATCATTAATTTTAAATGAATCTTACGGTATACCAAAAATCCTAAATAAACTTATCAACTATTAATCAAATAATTAATTATTGATGCCTATAAAGAATCGGCTTTCAATTTCATTTCCTTTGTTGATCTCAATCGCCATCATTAAAACTGTAATTCGAGCGCACAAATACATGCCGCCACGACCAATTTGAACAGCTCTCAATAACACGGCGAGCAAAAGCCCATGTCCCTCCGCACCACCCACCCCGAACTGGAAAAAACAAAAGCAATCGCAGCCGTTGAAAGGCGTCGCCGTACACCGGCACACTGGAACCGGTTATCGGCGAGGCTATCGGTGCCGCGTGGCTAGCGACCTTTAAGGGGCTCGTATCGCGCGGCATTAACGCCGGCCGTCGTCGAATTAATTTGCGTACAAAGTGTCGGAGGGGGGGGGGGCGAAAGCCGCCAGGAGGAGGGAAAGCTCTTTTCTGCTTTGAATAACTCAACCGCGAGATAGGGCTTTTAAGAATGTGCCGCTCGTCGCGCGGTTTCAGTGAAAAATTGCGCCAGTTTTGTCCCTCGGGGACAGGAGGGATAGCGTCTTGCAAGCTTTTATGGTAATTTTGGGATTAAAATTGTTTTTTACGGGAAGATTTGTGGTTTAATTAGTTGCTGTTTTGTCTATTTTTTCGTATTTTAAAGCTGTTAAAAAAGAGAATGCAATTTTTGTCGGTAATTTGGGAAAAGCAAGCTGAAAAATTTGTTTCTATTTTTTTAAAAAGACCTTGCCCGTATCTCTACATCTACAAGTCGCTGCATTTGATTACTGAAAATAAGTAGTGATATCCTAGAAAGTATTTTCCCTCAAAACACTCGACTCAAAATAGAACTCTTATCTTCGTAATAAGCTCGACTAAATTATGAGGTGATTTAGAGTAAGTTATATCCCATTATTCCGGGAAAATGGTAATAGTTTTCATAAAGAAACTAAAATTTGAAAAAATTAGCGATTTTGCTGAAAGTTGGTAAATATATTTAAAATTTATGTGCCATTCATCTTCATAGGCGACAAATTTTATCATTATTTACTTGTATGCTAAACGCACTAACTTCCAAGAATAACAAACGCTGAAAAAGAAATGCAAATAATCATATAAATGAATGTTTAAAAATTCAAGTCACCTTGACCAACGTTATTTACCAGGAGATTGTGCAACTGCGACATCAATAAAAAACCTCAAAACGTTAAAATCAATAAACGAAAATACCGTCAATTTCCAAACTGACATTTTCCTCGGAAAAGCCGATATTTCAAAATGATTTGTCAAGTGCATTTTATCAAAAGAATTCCGGCGACAGCAGAGCCCTAACATCAAACAACATCAATCCTCTCGACGCGCGCCTTCCTTGCCTCTCGAACGAGACGCTCGCGCGCGGATCGAACTCCGGCGTCGTTTTTCGCAATACGAGCCGAGCTCCGCGGAAAAATTCGCGCGTCGCCTCGCGTCAAAGCCAATGCGTATTACAGGCTCGATGTAACTCCGGCGGGTGTGCCGCCCGCGCCGCCGTATAACGCGAAGGCGGCAGCTCGCGCCTCGCATTCGTCGGATTCAATTAGGCGCGACGTCCGCGGAAATTCGGCGAGTCCCTTATTAGGCTCGTTCGCCGCCTGGCGGCGGCGCGGCGGCCCTCGATTATGCTCGTGAGTGATCGCTCGCGCCGTGTAACAGGTGCTGCACGCCGCTGCTTGACGCGTTGGAGCGGAAATGCTGGCTGTAAATCGGTTATTTTTGATTCTGGGCCTTCGGAGGTTATTATACGAAGGCAGTTAATGCGTTATTCGAGGCTGAGAGTGGGCTTATTTATCTTCGTGCAAATATTTTTCCGAGTATATTAACGAAAATTTTTAGAATATCATTGCGGAGCTCAAGGATAAATAACCACGAATCAACGAGGTAAGTTTTTGCAAAGCAACTTTAATAGCCTTTAAGGGTATCAAGGCAAAATCTACTGCGCTTAGTATAAAAGCCCCTTAAACGTTTCTCCCGCAGCGATAACATGCTCGCAATTATGCCATTGTGATCCAAAAGCGCGGCGTTCGCAACAAAGGCTCGGGCTAAAACCGCTCTCTCGGAATTATCGCCGCTACAGTTTACATAATGAGTTTGTCACTCTGAATCGGCTCATTACGGCGAACAAATCGACAATGGGGCAAAAAGTCGTCGGCGCCGGCACAAAATCCGCGAACTTTTCCGCGGGGCCAATCAGCGATAAATTTCGCGAGAGCGGCGAGGGAGGCGACGCTCGCGCGCGACAATGGGCCTTTGAAAAATTACATAATAATCCCCGCGGGGGCGAAGAGAGAGAGAGAAGACGCACAAAAGGGCGAAAAGTTTCTCTCGCGCGGCGGAAAGTTCGATGCGATATCCCGCGCGGCGAGCGCGCGAAAGGAACGCGAAAAATTTTTCACAATGTGCCCGGCCGCTCTGCTGCTTCGCGAGAGGCTCGTCGCGGTATTAAGCGCCGCCGCGTGCGTAGCTCTCTCTCTCTCTCTCTCTCTCTCTCTCGGCTTTTTTAATTAAAAGTACAGCATACCGCGCGGCGGCCCATTATCTCGCGAATTTACAACGGACGAGGGGTCGCTTCTCTTCTTCTCTGAGCGAGGCTGCGGCAGCTCGTCTCTTATTTCTCTCTTTGGCCCTTAATTCGCGGAATGTACGCACTCGTTAATGAGTAATTATTCTAATTTGCGCCGAGCCGAGAGAGAGAGAGAGAGAGAGAGCTGCAGCCAAGATTTCTGCGGCTGGGAGGGGCTAAATGGTTTTGTTGGATAATTTGTTATTTAAGTTAATGAGTACCGCGAGCTTGTACGTTAATTAAGACACGGTTAATGGAAAATTTTGAATATTGGATTTGCCGCGGAATTGCGTGCAGTTACGGAAACGGGAATTCATTTGATGAATTAAATTAGCTGGAGAAAGTATATATATAGCTTTACTTACAGTCTCGAGTTGTTGAAGGAAGCGATTATTATGTGCTTTTTCTTCGGGGTATTTAAATGTTTAATACGGCTTTTGTAATCTTTGTCAACTGCAGCAGAAAGTCTTGCATTGGTAACAGAATCTTATTTTAACAAGACGCGAACCCTTCTGCTTCTTTATAAGTGAATAATTGACTATGAGTTGTTGCATTTTTTATAAAGGAAATTATTATATATCTATAAATAGGTATATGTATAAAAACAGAGGGTAAAATCATGAAGATGCTGTTCAGACCGACTGACTGAATTATTTATAGAAAATTAGATTTGCAGATAAATTATTCCAATAAAAACATCATTCTAGACACTTCGAATGCTGAATATTTAATGTTGCAGACAGCAATTCCCTGTCAGTTTTTAGAAATCCCTTCCACAAAACCACTCACAAGGCAGTCTAAAATCAATAATCCGCACTTGCATATTAACCAAGCCGTACCGAAGCATCGAAATGGCCATCAGCAGCTCGAACGTCTAATTTTCTCCGAATATCGTTCGGAGGCGCGAACCCTCGGATATATATTTTTCTAGCGCAGAAAAGTGAGGGGATCTGCGTTAGCGGCGCGGGGATAAAGTAGGGAGCGGCCAATCCCCGCGACGGTAAAGAAGCAAATCGGGAGGCGCTACTCGCGCATAATCGTCCTCGTAACGAGAGCCTGGCGGACCAAAAGCGCCCGCGATTGCTTTTCAGCGCGCGTCGCCGGAGCTCTCCCGATTAATTGGTATGCCGGGTCCTGCGTCCTGCCGACTGCTGTCGTATCCTCCGTCCATTCAAACGATCTGATCAAACGGACGTTCGAGCCTCGCGGGCAAAAATGCACGCCGCCCGTTACTTTGGCCCGGGTAAAATTATGTCTGGGTATACGGGAGACTTGTTCTTTACCTGTTTTCTCGCGTTCTGGGAGGTCAATTCGACGGTCTTTTGCTGGCTTTTTTGACGAATGGATTCGTAAGTTATACTGGACTCTTTTGAATTTTTTTCATGAGATATTCAAAGACTCGAATACAAAGAATTAAATTTGAGAACTTTATACGTACATGTTTTCTTGTTTTATTTCTTGCTGCGTTGATATATTTTATTTGTGAAACAGATAGTTACGTTTTTTTTATACATCTTCTACCTGTACCATTTGAGCAGATTTCTCAACTGAATTAAATTTCTAAAAATTTGAATAATACGAGTGTAACGCTTTTCGAAAGTCTTTTTTTTCATTAGATAACAGTATTAGCGTCCGAAGGCAACTGTAAATTCTAACAACTCAAGCATGCGCAATACTAATCTAAAAATTATCCGCTCATCTGCATTCGCAGCCTAACGCCGTACAAAAATACTTCCTCGTACGAAAAGCAGGAAAGCCAAGTCCAGAGCCTCGTATAGAACGGAGTCGGAAAAAATAATCCAAACGAAGCGTCTCCGTCGTAGCGCACAATCGGATCATCCGGCCAATTAGCCTATTCAAACGTTCGGCAGCCGTTGGCTCTCCTCTTCCTCCGTCTCGAGATCTTTTTTTTTTCCCCCCCGCAAAGCGCGCCAGTCGCTCCATGAATGGAAAGAAGGAAAATCGGCCTGCCATCCTCCGCGATTTGAATCACAATCCCCGGTGCCGCGCGAGTCTCGTTAACCATCCGCCATGCCATTCTTATGTAATTTTATGCTAAAAGCGAGGCGCGAGGCGCACAAAGGCCCCGAAGTAGCCGAGGGGAACACGATTTTGGAATCGCTCGAGAGAGCTACGCGGGGAAATTATTTTACGCGGCGTTCTGCTGCTCCCGCGGCCTGCTAATTGGAGTGGGTGGAGAGGAAAATGGTGAAAATTGTTTATTGCCGATTTTACGGCGTGTTACGCGAACTTTCTACGGCTCGCGGGGAAGGCAAGAAGTTTACGGGGCGTGTATTAAACGGAGTCTGTAATCTAGGCGAGGTAAAAGTATTGCGTTGTGAAATTGCTTAGAATTATGCTGAGAGTTGTCATTGAAATGTTTTGTTAGTCGGTTTAGCGGGCAAAAACAATTCTTTTTTCGTAGTAAGACATTAATTAAACTTTTCACTTTCAAACGAGTATTTAATTACACAGAAGTGTTTCTAAATCTTTTACTAAATTTTTTAATTTATTTGTTTTTTGTGAATCAACTCGAGCTTAAGTAAAGGTTATACCGTAAACTTTCTAGAATAATAGGATTGTAAATGATCATGATTCAAACTATGCAGGAAATCCCGAAGCTCCCACTATTAATACTTTTAGTATACGGAAAAGATTGAAAAACAACGTTTCGTGATTTCATCGTCCGTAAGTTATATATACGTTAAAATAGTAAACAAGTACCAACGGAACAGAGAGTTTCGAACGCAGACGCCAGAGCAAAAAAAGATCCCCGGGCGCTCTATCGCCTTCGTAAAAACTCTATTTCGATCTCATTAAGAGCGATCAAAATTCATTCCAGAAAAATATCTCCGACAAAAAGCAGCCATTAATAACTCGAACCAAGCCGATCCAATAAAACACGTCGGTGGCCCGTACGTCCGAGATTCGCTTTGCGAAAGCCAGCGACGCGGCCGAGTAATTAAGTCCCCGTCTTCCCCTGGCAAAAAGCGGCGAAGAACAAAAAAAGCGAGCGACGCCAAAGGAAAGAGCGTCAGCTCCTGCCGCGTGTGTCGGACGTTCGTAAAAGCGAGGCTCGCTATCTCGCGACTCATTACCGAGTGCAGTTGCATTACGCAAGTGCGTCCGCGCGCGGGATAAAAAAGAAGGAGGCTCTTGATCTCTCTACCGGCGAGAGAAAAAACAATGCGGGGGCGCAGCCGCGCGCGAGCCGAGCCTTGGCCTTGAGCAGATCTCTCGTATACCTGCCCCCGCTGTCTATCCCTTTTGGCTACAGTTTCTGCAGCCCGGCAACTACTCGCGGGCAAATATAATCTCGGCTTAAGCGATCCTTCATAAATTCTCGGCATTATGTCCGCTTTTTTTTAAGGGCGGAGAGAGTCTGCCTTTTATTCGGTCATTATACTTTGTAAATCCGGCGAATTAGAATAGATAAACTGGAACAGCGCCGCTAAGATGAAAAATGACCGGTCGATGGAGATAAGACGCTTCGCGTCTCTCTCTCTCCCTCTCTCGAGGCGTTGCAACGCTTTTTACCGGTGTTCACCCCTCAGCTTTTGTTTTCGCCGTGATAAATATTTTGTAACGATCGATGTAGGCGCAGGGATATATATTTACGGCTCGATTTAAATTAATCCACGGCGAGCGCGTTTAATTATGCGCTACTTTAATTGAAGTGTGCTCGAACGCAGCACGGTAAATAAAGAGATCAAGCGAAAAGCCCTGCATGGAAAGGGAAAAAATTCGCAGGGCAAAGCGGCGGATAGTAAAAAGGGAAGATGTAATCTAAAAGCACGGGGGGGAACGCGCGCGCACCACGCCCTTTCCGCGAAAACATTAACACCGCTTCAAGCACGTAATTTCATTGAAATATTTGCTGATTACATACGCGCGGCCGCGAGTCGGTGAAAATTATGCGCTGAAAATTGTGCGTCGCTCTAAAAATAGAAGGAGGCTTTAAAGAAGAAAAAAAAAAAAATATTGCCGCGTAAAAAGCGTTAATGGTCCGCGCGCGTATTTATTTCAGTGCATTAAACTCTTTTTGCGCCGCTTTTACTGCCGTGTAAACATGTATTATTAACAAATGAGAGTAAAGGTGAAAAAATTCGTCGAAACGCCGTCGGCCTTTGCCCGACAAAAAAATCGAGCGAGTCTCGCACTCCAGAAAGCCTCTTCTTCGCGCACAAAAGCGCGCGGGCAAACGAAAATCACTCGGTAACTAAACGATCCGCCGGTCCCTCGCGCTGAAAAAGAAAAAAAAAAAAGAAAGCCGAGAAGTCCGCCTCTTTATTTGCCTTACAAGCTCGCATTTACACATTGGCTCGATGGGAAATCTCGACTCTCGGGTTTTATCTGACGAGGGACGCCGCCGCGTCGACGGTCTCTTTTCAGCGCAGGCGCGAGGAAGCCTTACGAGGCGAGCGACGACTGAAAAGAGACTATGCAAACACGCGGTCCCACTTCTCATCGCCTCCTTTGTCGCGCCGAGAAAGAGAGACCAGATGGACGGCCGCGATATGCGGCAAAGGGGGCCTAGGAAACGCAGGCTTTTTCGGACGGGACAATTAAATTCTGTTTGCTTAACGGTCGGCGGGGGGACGCTTCGAGGAGTTCGGATGGAAAATCGGTTGAGGTACTCCGGTAGCTTGTTTTCTGAGGCGATAAGATAAGTTTTTTACTCTCGCGCCAGAAAGGTGGCGAACATACTCGTTTATTCTCTTTTTTTTTGTAAAAATTTACGAATCGGTATAAATTTTTTAATTTTTAATTTTAAGTACGTGCACTCAATTTTCATCGATATTTCGTACGACGATCTAATATCTTCACCGAAAATTCCACTCGTAAAACAGCAACGACGCCAGCCGCAATTCAAAGCAATCTCGGCATCGGCTATTTTTAACTCGAAAAAAAAAGAAGCCCCGCTGATTCCTAAAACGCCGCCGGAAAAGTATCTATTCCGCGCATTATCATAAGAATACCGGAAAGCGTCCGCTCGGCGAAGATCGGCCCGATAGCTTCATTGTCCGGAACGGGTATCCGTCTTCCAGCGGGGCGGGCGAGTCAAGTCGCTATCGGAGCGAGGCGCACGCCACTTGTTGGAGCGCTCTCCGCTCACGTAAAGGACAGCGGCGTCGCTATACTTTCTGCTGCCGAGCGGTACAAGCCGGTCTGACCTTGAGTGGAATCGGCCAAGTTATTCGGCACGAGGCGAGGAGATCTGTAGGCCCGATTGTGCCTTCGGAAACGCGGCGCGACTGTGTTTTTTTTTCTTTTCCTTTTTTTCGGTACCGCGCGGCGGTGAGTCTGGTGAATTATTTTTTTTCTAGTCGGGAAAAGCGCCGAAAGGGAGCTGAATTATTTTACGCGCCGAGCGGGAATTTATTTGCGGGGAGAGTGGTAGACTGAGCTGACTCTTTTATTTATTTGTCCTTTTTTAAATTGTTTGAATAGTTGATCGAGTAGCCTATGAAAGATTTTGCATATCTATCTCGTGTCTAGGATTACGTGTTAAAAATAGATAAGTCATGAATGAGTGATACATTGAGTTTTGCGAGGTATATCACTTATTCAATAAATGCGACAGACGGTATAATAAAATATGTTTTTAATGTAATTGACTATAAATATTTATTCGGCGCTCGTATCTATTCTATATTTAAAATTTAAATTTATACTTTTGACAAATACAAAGATCCACTCAGTCACCTGGTATTCATGGACTTTTGAAGACGACCGTTTAAAAATCCATTGTTATTCAATAGCTTTTTTCCGTTTTAAATTCACCCCTCTAATGATTTACAACTCTGCATCATCTCGACATCGATAATTAATACTTACTCAACAGCAGCCGGTCAACTCCCAGTCCGACCACTCAATTCTCTCAGAAAAATCGTACTCGAACTTACCTGTAACAAAAAAGCAAAGAAAAAAAATTAGCCTCACTGAACCAAGCCGCACACCTCACCTTATCCCAATTAAATTATCTCGGCGTTGCAAAACCTCGGCGCGCTAAATAATCCCGCTCGTCGTACAATTCTGAGGTCAGCGCGAGCGGGCACCATAACGAAAATATCGCTTGGGAACACCTACACACACCGGGCGGCCGGGCAAAGCTCCTCTCCCACACACGCGAGTCGAGCTCTCTCTCTCTCTCGGTCGCATCGATCCGATCGAATCGTGCACGCCGGAAAGAGCGTTATTTCCGCGATTATGCAACGGGCAGCCTGCACGTGCCCGCGCGCTCAGCGGAGAGGGGCCATCGCGCGGGTAATTTCCAATCGAGAGAACGATTTTCTGTCGCGAGCAGGAGAGAGAGAGAGAGAGAGAGAGAGAGACAACGTCCGGACGGCGATGACTCGATCCGCTTTATAAAACATTAAGCGACTCGATTGCCGGAGGCTCCAGCCGAGGATTATATAAATAAATAAAGGGCTGCTGCCTGCAGTCGGCGGAAATTTTATCTACGCGCGGATACGAGGCTAATCGCTGATACATCGGGGCTTTTCGCTCTTTTTTTTCGGGGGAATAAGTTTTTGGGCTTATATATGTAAGTGCTTGGATGCCAATTGGACGTGAATCGATTTCCCATTTATTTGTTATTCTCGCGGCGGGAATATGTCTTATTCAACGCGCGTTAAAATCTCATGCAGATAATCTGCTTAGCGTCCTTCACGCTGCATTAACCTGTTTGAACTCGTTCCAGTTTATCTGCAGCCGAAAGTTCTCGTTGACTTTAGTAATTATAGTAGAATAGCCAAAGGCTGCAAGATAAATTCGGTTATTTTCCTGTCCATTTTTCGCGGCTGAAAGCGACTTTTAAAATCCAGCGGCAATTAGCGGAAGCATTAGCCAGAATCTTCCCCCCTGATTGCGGCATTGAATCCTCGCACCGAGGCAGATTTTCCAGTGCGTTTTCGCGGGGGAGCAGTTTCGCGCTGAAAGGTCGATAATAAACGGGGGGGAAAAGAATCGAGAGTATCGGCACACTCGTCCATTGCGATTCCATTTCGCTCGCATGCAAAGTGCTCTCTCTCCCTCTCTCTCTCTCTCCGCCGTGCAAAAATAAGTATTCCCAATGCCGCCGCCGCCGTCGATCGCCATTAGCGTTGCGTGTACGTACGTCGAGCAATTTGGCGGAAAACGTGAGCGGACTTTGAATCAGCGCTGGAGGCGCGGATCAAATTGACCCTGGGTCGACGCCTAATTGCCAATTGACGGTTGCGCCAGTGCTGAATTCTCATATAACACGGCCGTATCTTCGCTCCCTCCGCGGCCTCTAACTCTCTCTCTCTCTCTCTCTCTCTCTCTCTTGACTGACGCTTTGTTCTGCGGCCGGTTGATGGAAGAACGCTTCGGCGTAATTGCTTAATTTCAATTCGATATTCGAAAATTTCGTTCGTGTCGTCGCGCGCGGCTTGCAGAGCGAAGCGCTCTGCTGGGGAAACTGGGAGAGTGATATTCCGTTCGATCGCGTTCGATTTGCGGTTTCGGGTGGGAATGTTTAAAGTCAATTAATGCTTAAAAGTAGAGATTGAGCTGATTCCACATATTATTTAGGTGAATTGATGAAAGCAACTATTTATTTATAAAGTGAATTTTATCTTCTAAACTGAATTATTTTATATGTGAGAGCTTGACAAAAAATACGTTGGTACGTATTTTATAAATTAAAGTAACATCGTCTAGCTCTTGGCGACATATGATGACCTAAACCCTTTTTTCATTACGCGTCCAAATTGAACTTGACGACGTCCACTCGCCGGACGGATCTACAAAATGATTGCCAATTGCGCTCTGCCAGAATACTGACCAAGAGTTCTTGCCAAGGGCTCGACTGTCCTAATTCTGTTAAATTTCATTAATCAATCTGCACGTTTCACGAATTTAATCGATCTTTGGCTGGAAGTTTAGTTTTCACCTGTTGATTATGCAAAGACATTCTAATTTGTGTAAATCGCATTCAGGCAAGCTAATGTATTGAAGTGAAAAAACAATCGTAGAAAAGAGATTCAGCACACTAGTAACACTGTTTAAATTACCGTAATGCGCATTACCAAATTAATTAGCGCGCGGAGAACAATGGAACAATGGATCCTATACGTATAAAAATTACTCATTATGTAAAACGAAAACTGGAATTCATGCTTTACAAATAGTCAGATTAACTGCTTATGTCAGTAGTGTTTGGTCAATTCAAGTACGTGGCCCAAAATTGGCTAAATAATCGTTAAGATTTTTACCAGGATATCGGTTTGATAAAAGTGTTCGATTCATCAAAGAAAGTTATATAGCACGTTACGTCCACAATACTCAAGCTAACTTTTTCGCGAGCCACGTGCTCAACTGATAAAGAGAGCAGCCGCGAGACCACATCGTGGCCTTTGAATTTCGCTCGCTTTCGCGGCTGCAGTATATATATATATATAGTAGTCCTCGCAGTTGCGTGCGGCCTCGCGAGATCCGCGGAGAGCGAAGATCGATGCACTTGAGTACTTTTCGAGAGCAACGTCCGATCGAGAAGCATGTCAATTGACCCGATCCTAACCCCTTTCCTCTCACCCGCGTTTAGTTATCTCTCTCTCTCTCTCTCTCTTTCTCTCCAGCGGCGTTCGTACTCGGACTCGCTCGTATATGCACGAGCCTTTCAACCCGTAAACTCCCATCAATCTTCCGGCGGGGTTGCCGGCTAATCAGCTGCGGGGACGCCGACGTGGAAATGGCATTAGACAATTTGTTGTCAAGCCCGACCCTGTCTATCTGTATTTTTGGCATCGATTAGTAGCTCCATCCGATGACTTTAACGAATGTGAAATTTGTTTTGCTGCTTTTCAGTTTTTTCATTTTCACTGCAACCTATATATTCAGCTATTTGATTCTTAACAGAAAGAAAGTTACGCAAAACTTAACATTTATTTGAACAATTATTTTTGCATAATCTTATCTGCAAGAAATTGTAAATTATAAATGACAAGTAAAATAGTTTCCCTTTTCAAAGAGCGTTAAAAATATGCGAGAAGAGACGAACGAGTATTGCTTTATTAAGACTCTCGCACAGTTTCCTTTTCCTAGCATGAACTCAGAGTGTTATATCTTAATCGATGAGTCAGTCGGGGAGCAGAGTCATCCGTACAGTAACTCATGACTGTAAACTTAATTTTACGCGCTTCTAACTCGATAGAGCGAGACTTTTGCATCGGGCATTCGCAATTTATTTTTAAAGGCAACGCACATCGCACCTGGAGTATACCTACGAGCCACTCGTCATCGCTTTCATAAATTATTTGACGCGCAGCCTAGACCCGCATTTATCCTATTAATCTCTCCGCTATCGAGTCAAGAGCTTATATCGATTATCTGTTTACTCCGCGTCTGGTTTCTTATAACGAAACGAAAACTCCCTCGCTCCGCGTCGCGGGCAATATAAATTTTTCGGAAATTTAAGCGCGCCAAGTGCTTTCCAAATATTATCGCCAGATATCGTAAGCCATCCCGCGGCGCGCTTTCAAAGCACGTCAGCGACAAGCCTAAAAGCAGAACAGTATTCACCGCCGCGCAGTCCAATCCCCGATACAATGCAACAATGGGGGCACGGTTTTTATTGGAGATTTCTCGGAATGAACGAAACAATCGCCGGCGCGGCATTTCCATTCGCGACGCACAGACGACGACGGCACGTAACGTGTATATATACGCTCGATTCGACACGCATAAACCGGCGGATTGTTCGCCGCCGCTCTTCCGCCGCGCGCCTCCGTATCCGGCGCGTTCCTTTTTTCTGCCCGCCGCGGTGGAACAATTTCCGTCGCGCCCCGAGAGAGCGCGACCTTGAAACTTGCCGTCGACGGCGGCGGCGGCGGCGGCGGCGGGGGTTATGGGAATTAATCGGCGAAGACGTTGGCCCGAAGCCAATCCCGCCGTATGCTCGTGTCTGCCGGCGAATTAGTCCGCCGCCGCCGTCTCGAGGAGCGAATGAAAAGGAATACCGGAATATCGATTAACGCTCGCTCGAGCGTCCGCCGGTGGAACGCTGAAAGCCGAGCGTTATTTATTGCGCGGAGGAGCTGCTTAATTGGCTCGGTTATTTGGATATTAGGTTTTTGGATCTGGGCTTGGTTCCGAGGCTTCTTGAAGGGCTTCTTGTTTTAACGTTCCGACTTAATCTCCGTCGAGTCTATTTGCATTGGAATCGCGTCCAAGTGGAATATGAAGTGCGTTGAATTAACCAGACGGCGTGGATCCTTTTATTATTAGATTAAAATGAATCGTTTTACTTTTGAGTTTAAATTATTTACTCGCACTTTGCATAATGATACCGAAGCGTATATACTTCAATAATTTTTAGGCACTCCTTTCAATGGAAGGTGACTGTATCTGCCCCGTCGAGCGAATGCAAGATGAGACGAGCTCGGCGAGTCTCCGAAATTTCCAAAGCCATCGAAGGTATACCATTAGATTATTAGGATCCTCCTCTGTATCTTCCTCTCCCCGTAGCTTATCATCTTACGCTCTCAATGGCAAAGAAGATGGACTTTCTCCGGTCGACCGGTGACTTCTAAGAGGCAGTACATCCCGCAGCAGAGCCGCGCGGCAAGACGCTCCTCGGGGGAGGAGAAAGTCTGCTGCGGTCTGGGCGGCTCTCCGCCGCACCTAACCTCTGCTCGGTCGATGGAAGAAGCCTGCAGGAGAAGCGACGCGACCGCAGACGCATTGGCGGCATTCGCAACGGTCAGTCTCTTGAATTATTAAAGCCGAGTCAACACACACACACACACACACACACGCGCACACAGGCAGCTCGGTGAATCTTCACCCGGGAGAGATTTAAAACGGGCGCGAAGAAGAAGCACCTGGCAGGGGCGCGAGTCAACGGCCGTGGAAAAGACGAGTCCTCTAAGTAATTGGCCAGGGCTGAATGGGTCGCGAAGAGAGGGAGCAGAGCGCGGCAGCCTCGCCGCTGCTTGAGATATTAAGCCCGGGAACAAAGTTGGCATAATCGCTCTCTTCGGGCATTATTCGCGAATGAAAGGGGACGAGGCTGCGAGTCGTTATTGTTGCGCGCGCGCTCCTTTTATCGCGTGTCGCTCGCTCTCCTCGGCGAATGTGATGTGCTTACACGTCCGCCGCCATTAGTGCCGGCTGAGTGTACACCGCGGCTGGAGGACTCGCTCTCTCGCGGTTTTATGCGGGCCAACAGTTCCCCGGGCCTTTCTTTACCCGCGGCGTAATCCGAGATAGAGGCGTCAATTCTACGCTGGCTCTTTGTCGAATTAACAATGAGATCGGCCACTTTTTTTTCTTCTTTTTTTTCATCTAGATAAGATAGCTTTACCGAGGCTCTCCAAATGCGGATGTAATTAGGCTGCCGCAGCTTCTGGAAACGGGCAATCTGTAGTGCTGTACAAAGTCGAAACAGTGTCGAACGAGGTCGATAATCGTGAAAGTGGCACGCGTACAGAGAGGGCGGCTCTGTTGTTCTACCGGCGTGAATTAGATCCAGTCGGTGCAGTTCGCAGGGAGTTCGAGAGCAATCGAGGACCGTACAGCTAATTTCGAAGACAAGGAAGTTCGGCTCATAAATAAATAAACCCCCAGGAGATTGTCAATGAAGTATTCAGCGAGAAGCACAAGTGGAGAACGGCGTTAAAGTTTAATTTTCAATCGTCCTAGAATTAGCTCGATTATTTTTTTTTAAACCGCCTCCTGCTTAAAACAGACAGCGTTCCTGACTCGAAACGGCACGAGCGCAAGTACATATTCAAATCCATTGACGGTTTCGAGTCAACGACTCCATATTTTTCTTGGAAAAAAAAAAAAAAATTATTTCCCTCCGAGCTCACGTTCCTGCCGTTCGTTCAAAATGCCGAGCGGCGGCGTCAGTCGGCGCAAAATAAGGCGGCGGCATTGCGTCATCGCTCGCGAACGCAGAGCTCTCCGAAGCGACGATCCCCGGAGCGAAAGCCTACTTTGTCGTCGCCCGGATTAAAATTCACGGCTCGCGCGCAGGAAGTCGCGAGCCGCGGAAGAGGAGAACGCCGACTTTGGCCATCGGATTCTTCGTCGCTACTTGGGATGCGCGATTGTCTGCTGATGTATTCAATGCTCTTTGCTTTCTAACGTCATTGTTCCTGAATACGAGAGAGCGTCATCTGAATTTTACTGTGCACCGGGCTGTCTGTATTGTGGGTGCTTATTTGGAGGATACGTCACGTTTTTATTCGAACCAGCAAAGCTAATGTACTAAATAGCAGAAATTATGAGAATGATATTCTTCGTAATTCTGGTAATACGGCTGACGACCTTACGACTAAAACTGCTTTCTGTAATTAAATCAGCTGTGGAACGAAAGATTTGAAATAATATTTTACATTTTTTAAGACGTCAATAGACACAATAGCTTTTTGAATAAAAATCTTTTATAACAAAGTAACCGTAAAATGCACTTAGTGAACAATTTTAAAATAAAAAACGCATTACACAGTAAACAAGAAAAGTTTTTTTGAGACCTAACCAGTTGAGAAAACCCAATAAAATTTCCATTAAAATTAGATCCCAATGGAGGGCTAAAAGCGTGAGCAATAAAAAAAGAAAAGACTCGATACTTGACTCAGTGAAATTTTCAGTATCCTTTTCTTACATTATTGATCTTGCGTGAGCACGAGTACAATCAAATTCAATTATTCAAGCGTTCACCGAGTCCGCGCACCTGATTCCTGAACCAAATTCGATAAACTCTCGACCCGAAGACGTAAAATTGATTGAACCGATTTCGATCCTGGGCTCCGAGAACGACTGTTTCGATCAACAATTGCCTTCGCGGAAAAGGAGCGGAAAAATTTGGCTGGAGAAACTTGGCCTGATTCAGATTCAGGGTTTCAGGCATTTGCATGGAACAGTCATAAATAATTTATCGCTGGGTTGTGTCAAGTAATTTGATAATAAAAGTCAAGTGGCAGTTAAACTTAATCGTCTGTAAAAGAAGGAAACAATAGAAAGAATAACGCAATTTTCGTTACAATGCCGGTTTAAAACTGTTTTGCATATTTTCTGCCTTTGAGGTAATTATGCCGAAGCGGACGAAAATTTCCACAGGAGTCTCATAAGTGTGCCTCGCAAAAAAGAACATTTTTCCAGTTTCTTTTTTGGTGTATTAACTGCAAGTATCGATTTGGCAAGTTTAGTCCAGTTACTGACGTCAAAAGTCTGCTCACAATGCAAACATCAAGTGAGTTGCGTAGTTGAAAATCTGAGAAAAGTACTTTTTTTTTATTCGAGATAGTTACGAAAGAAACGATCCAATTCGAACGTACTTTATGCCCTTGGAAGCGGGCAAAAAATAAAATCTCGAAGTTATATAAAAAGTTCTTACTATTGGATTTTAATGTATCACTCCCAATTAAACGTTTGCTTTTTTAAAACTTTAGCGATACGTCAATTAGTTTCCAAAGCTACGAAACGTCAATTACACGTATAATCCAGGAACTATGTAAACTTTAATTTTTAACTAATGTTTCATTGCTGCTCAAACAAATTCGCAACATAAAATTAAATTAAAACCTGTCTGAACCGTGTTCTTTAAAAGTACAAGCAACTTCTTACATTATAGCGCACTTAATAAATTGAGTAATCCAAATAAGTCATTGCAAAAGTTAAATTACGTTATCCTTAACGCGCACGAACCACAAAGCAAAGGAAACGCAATTTAAAATAAGTTCTTATTATAAAATTCTAAAACAAAGTTTCTCTCTAATCCCATTTAGTTATTTACCAGCAGACATCTGGCGGCGCGCTAAAAAATTCATGCGACTCGAAGCAGGAAACTATTTGCAGCGGGGGGGGATATACCGCTTTCCTCATAACGGAGCATCAGTGGCTGCAGCGACGGGAGTCTCAAAAATTTTATTACTGCGTCGCTTAAGACCTCCGCAGCGAAATATAAAGGGCGGCGACTTCCCGGAAGCCGGGAGTGAAATGAAATGCAATTTCGCCTAAAATGAATCATCCGGTTTTTCGCGAGGCATTCGACGCCAAGCGGCGAGCGGGGGACGAGAAAGATCGTAAACGTCTCTCTCTCTCTCTCTCTCCCCTCGCCGTCCTCTTTTCCGTGCCAACCCTCCAGCAATTCCCGGATCGCAATATCGCCGTCGTGGAATTTCGATTATACTCGCTTACTCGCACGCTCATTGAGAAGGAAAAGGAGGCTGTCGCGTTGCGCAACGCGCTCAACGCCGCACTCTTGACCCACCAACACACTTTCACTTTTTCACTCGACGAGCAGTGGCGCAAAGTAAGAGGCTCTTCCGATTTTCCTATAGTCGATCGGATCGCGCGCCCGGGACACCGCGAGAAAGTTGCGCTCGATGATAATTCGCCCGGGCTTTGTTTCGAGCCGATGGAGGAGAGATATAGGAGCTTGTAGTTGCGCGCTTTCCATCCAACAGAAAAAGGATATCCGCTCGGTTCTTGAGATTTCCAAAAGGCACGTGATGAATTAGTGGGGTAATTCACGAACGTGGCTGATTAAAGTTCACCGTTATTTCATTTCGGTGTCGCGTCAAACTATGAATTTAGCCTCGGATTAAGTTAGATTAGATATAAACAGTGCCCTATTAGACACGCGTTTTATTTATATTACGCGTTTTGATGCCGATGCGAATTGAGTATTAGAACATTTTATTACCATTAACACAAATTGGTAGGCGCTCTGCAGCGATAATGAAAAACAAATTGACGCATTTCCGAACAAAATTTCTTTGATAAATGCATTATTTTTCTTTAATTTAAAAAAGTTAGAAAACAGAGACACTCGCCATACATTTATTTCTAAAAGAGAAACGGCGGCGGGCAAAATATTCGGCCGTATCGCTGTGTTAGCTTTTCTGCGACGCTGATTGCTGTATCAATGAACAATCAAGCAAACATCGTCCAGCAACGATAACCGCAGGGAAAACCGTCGGCAGCGCGCCAGAAATATATTCGCCGCGGCACGAAATTGAAAAGCTCGACGATTTTTCGCGTCGTCTACTTTTAATTCCAGTTGTCGTAGCCCAGTTTTAGCAGGCCGCCGAACGAAAGTTCGAGGAATAGAGGCGACGCCAGATAAAGTCTGGCTTTTTTCCGCTCGGTTAGACTCTCGCGGCGGAGTTCGCACTTTCCGGCTCGGCTTTACCGCAGCGGCGGCGGTTCTCGTGGCTTGTTGAACCAAGGAGTTGGCAAAAGGAAGTCGAAAAAATCGCGAGAGGAACTTTTTCTCCGAGGCCGCTTCCGATTGTTTTCCGCGGAACTCGATGTTTACACGTGAATGATACGTTTGGCTGGCTGTGCTTTTTCTCTTTCTTTAATGTTTATTGAAGCAACCGAATGAGTACAAATAACTTGGTGTATATCCAAACCGTACAAATTTATAGTTTTTAAGAAATCACTGAAAGATTGCGAGTGTATACTTTTTAGCCAAAACGGAAGCTTCGTCTTGACCACTTAAAAGGAAGTTCATTACGATGCGTTATTTATCTTTAATCTTCTGAAAGTAAAAGAAACGGAAAAATGCAATTAGCTGCGGGAACCTGGTAATAAAACTAGGCAATTCAAGAAAACAATAGATAATAATAACGGAGCTCAAAGGGAAACTTGCAATTTCGAAGTGGAAACCATCTGCTTTTGAAGTGGATCGATCTCGGAGCAAAGTGTATACCAGATTTTACATTTTGTACACTACTTTCGGAATTTATTAAGATTGCGCGATTACCTCTTAAATTACTTCCTTTGCTTTACGAAACTAATTTTTCTCCCAGATATAATCGCAACATACGAGATACGAGCAATACTCTATTGCAAGCTCATTATTTTCGTAGTATCAAATCCATACACTACATCAGATTTCTAATGATTACTTTTGCAACAGGAAAATTGTAACATGTTTACGATCTTTTCAAAAGCAACCCTATTGTTAACGCAAAATTCAACGAGTTTACGAAAAACAAAGTTTTCCCTTCCTTCTTTCAAAGTTTAAAAAAAAAAAAAAAATTCAAATAACAACCAAGTCCCGGTCAGCACAAAGCAAGTGCAATCCTTCAAAAAACTCAACTTTGAAAAAGCCCAAAGCAAAAATCCGTTCGCGGGTCTTACAGCCTCTCAAAAAAGGCCGCAGCTAACAAAAGGCATCGAGGCTCGCGAAGCGTTTGAAAAAGCAAGCAGCAAGAATAACGAGTCTCGCGCGCGCCGCGCACAGAGAGAGAGAGAGAGAGCAAAATCGAACGAACGCACGTATGCGGGCTCGAGGGAGGAGAAAGAAAGGTTATCCAGCAGAGGGAAAGGGTCGCTGCTTTGTCGCTTAGCTCCTCGGTGCATCCCGCTGACTTCTGCTGGCGGCGTGCCGCAATAATTGTTCATTGTTCCGGAGCGTTCGTTAGGAGTCGGCCCTAGAGGGGGTTCAAGCCGCGTTATTTTTTTGTTTTTTGTTTAGCCTGGCTTTTCTAATTTAAATCGTTAGTTTCGGACCGACCCAATTAGCTGAATTTGATTGGCCAATTATAGCTCGCTGGCCGGAGTTTTTTCGGTGGCGGCGAAAGCCGCGAACGAGGCACGGCTGCTTCGAATTTCACGATAGAAGCGACCGATTGCGACAGTTGACCTTAGCGGTGGAACGCTTCCTTTCGAATTCGTGGCTGCTTGGGAGCTTTGCGCGGCGGCTTCGACGGGAATACTAAACGGGACTTTCGATTTCAGGTTTTGTTGCTAGGCCAATCAATTCGTGTTTTGAACTTGTTAATTCTGTTGAACCGGTTTGTAAAATTAATAGAGTGTTTTCAAAAAAGAACTTTGAATTCTAATTATCTTATAATTTAATTATAGCTGTACAAATTCGTTCAACGATACATCGTATACGGTACAACTTGTCTGATGTGATCGTAATGCCTACTTTATGTAGCAGTAAGGAATTTACGGTGTGCGTTCAAGATATATACTCTGGGCTGTTATATATATGCGGTGTTGAAAATCATTTATTCAACTATATTAAATATTTAAGAGAGTAAATCAGAGTCCAGAAGGCAGACGCAAACATTTACTAATCTAAATCGAGAAGCGACAGTATAATCTGTTTCTGGGTCTTCCGACCTAACACAAATATTTGAGCTTTTCAAATCCGCAACTATTTTTATTCAAAAGAAAGAAGCGTCACAAAATATTGCCCGACTATTAAACAAACACTGTCTCCTCCCTCACGATCTTAACGCTCCATTAACTAAACAACAACTCGATTTACGCGCGCCGCGGCCCGCCGCAAATATTATCCTACGCGAACCATTTCATCTCCCGTCTCAAGAAAGCCACTAAACAGCGGCTGACAAATGCGTCCGGCCGACAATTTCCGAACAGTCAATAGCACCAACAAACAAGCCGCCGGGGGAGAATATTAATTGGGCTTGACGCCTCATTTTTTCTTTCCCATTTTCCAGTCACTTGACGCCACCGGCAGCCAGCGGCTTCCGCCCGGAGAGAGAGAGATTTTCTCCTCTCCTCCCCACGAGCGACGCGCCTCTCTCTCTCTCTCTCTCTCGCATCCGAAGGCTAAAAATAGCTTAATCCCAACAGTACTCTAAAAATACGGCGCGGGGGATCGTACGTACGCGAGCATGAGAGACAGGCACTGATGCAACAACGCGCCCCGTTAAACCGTCCGGCCGTCTGGTTTGGATGCCAACGAGGATGGCTGCTGAGGTTCGGGCTTGCTCGATCGAATTTTGCCGGGGTTCGAGGCGACGATTTATTATTCATTTCTTGTTCACGCTGGGTTTGCAGTTTTTTTTTTTTTTTTCTATAATTATTTGACCCCAGATCTTTTTACAGGCGAACTAATATTGAAAAATTCAATCGCAAAAGTAACGCGAGACGAAGTATTTTATTGTGATAAAAAATAAATTCATTTAAACTTTACATAATCCAACTCGATCCGTTCTCTCAAACTTCTCCGTGTCGGACAGATGTTAACCCGCAAGAAGCCTTTAATCCTTTCCGCGGCGAAAAAAGAACGAACGCCAAGATCCCGAAGGCTTAATAATTCAAATGTTTACCAATGCTCTCGCGAGATAAGCTGATAAAAGCTCGCGAGGCAGCAGCGTCGTAAGGCACCGGGTGGCGGCGGATTAATCCTTTATCTGCGGCCGGCTTGCTTTTACGACGATACGACCAAGACGCCCCTTCGATTAATCGCACCGCCAGATGCAGCCCCCGCTTCCACTCTGCGTGCGCACTCGCCGCGAGCGAATAGCAGAAAAAAAACTCACTGCACAAAAGAACCCGAGCCGGGGCTTGATTGAGTAATTGGTTATTGGTCAGAGCTCCGAGCAGCGAGTAGTGGAAAAAGTAAATGGATGAGTGTGTAATTTCATTATTTCCGGTACATCCGGCGCGCGTCGGAGGTGTAACGCGTAGGAGACGGGCCTTTTGTTTTTATTAAAAGTACGCGATAATCGCTTTGATCGGACTAAAAGCGTTTCCGTTCCCGAACGAAAATAGTCGCGCGTGGCTCTCGGAATATTGCTCGGGCCTCGAGACTTTTAAACGAAGAGAAAGGCAGAGAGCCCCGCGCTCAGGCTTTGATCGAACACGATGACACTTGACTCTCTTATTTATTACTTGCGCTAATGACGACGCGGCAGCTCGACGTAACGATCAAGTCGAGAGACCTTGGCCTTACCGCGATTTTTCGATTGTCATCGGCGCTGAAAAAGAAAGAGAAACACGAGTCGGTCAATCTGTCCTCGAGGATACTTTCATAATTTCGCTCTTACGCACTCGTTTCGAATACATTTTTGGATATAATTTTGTCGATTAAAACGGAAATGAAATTATTGCGGATTGGTGCGAACAATGTGCGGTCGCGGGAAGCAGTCTTTTGCCTTTAGGTGCTATTCACGTCGCTTGCGTTATTTACTTTGCCAACAATCTTATGCAAACCTGTCCTTTACTCATTCTCATAGTTAATCTTATACACGGCTTCCAGACAATTAATACTTTATAATATAAATTCTTAATCTATTATAAATGTTTCAACTAAAAGGTACGCTAGTGCTAGATACAAAATTGTATTTTCTTAATATTTAAGCGCATTAAACAAACGTTGGAATACGAAAAAAAAACAGCTTTATTTTTCAAAACTGACTCATCATTAGGCAACCGAACACTCATCGTCCGCGCTCGCTAATCCCATCACTCTCCGGTGTAAGTGAAAAACGATTCATCGCCGTTCGTATACATAAACATATATTCGATCAAGCTAATGATTCGCGCGGCTGCGAATTGCGCAACGCCTCCGGGGGGATTTCGGCGCTGCGGGCCGCCGCGATTCATTACTAAAGCGGCCTACGTAATGCCGGCTAGTTATCGGCGCGCGCGAACCAAGAAAAACCCGCGCCTGCGCCACGTAACGCGTCCGAGGTTACGTCAGGTGTGTGTGTGTGTGTGCGCGCCGCCCTTGAAAATACGCCAGGAGAGAAGGAAAGTCGAGGCTTTCCCACCTGGTCTCGCGCGCTAAACCCGAGACTCAGCTGACACGTGACGCGTTTCAGTGTGTATCGGCGAACGGCGCAGTAAGCCGAGAACGGAGAGAGACGGTAGATGTTTCCGGATGGATGTGACGCGCGCCTCTTCAAAAACTCGCCGAGACGTTCTAGCTGTCTTTGGCAATCGCTTTTATTGCCTGGTGATTTCGGATGAGCCGAGGATGGAGCTCCGCGGTGGAATCAATGATTCCCCTTGTTTTGCCAGCGATTGCCGTGAAATTTCGTCGCTGGCGTATTTTTATTTATGACGTAGTTTATTTATTCTATCTTGCTTCGGTTCGTCGATATTGCCTTCAATTATTTTTCCCCATAGTATTCATTATTTTTTTACTACGTCAAAGGTGTACGCATTGTTATAAAATTTATATTGATAATATAATTAATTTGCCATCAAAAATTAAATAAATTGACGAATTTAAGACCCTTATTGTATATTAAGTAAATTACGAGTCTTAAAATAGACACATAAAGGACTTTATAAAAAAATATAAACCACATTAATTTGCAAGTTCTTGGAATATATTTAAAATAAAACAGAAGGTATATCAGTAAAAGCTTTTAATATATAAAAAACAAGATGATTCTTACGTCCACTTTCAGTCCATTTATAATAATCCATTTATAATGTAACCACCATTTTAAATGCAGAAGTGCAACTATACGTAAAACTCGAAGCGATCGTAATTTAAAGCCACTAAATCGAAAGAATCCAAGCACCGAATTCGCGCAGCTCATTAGCCACCTCGGCAAAAAGGCCAGGAAAAAAAAGGCACATCCTTATCGCCGTCCGTACTTTTCCAACGCCGAGCCTCGGCGCGCCTCCATTCTCCCCGAGTCAATAACCGGCCGTCGGTGGCGGCGGCGGCGGCGGCGGCGGCGGCGAGCAGTCGTCTCGAGTCCAACGACTCCTAGGCGATTTTCCATGGCGTCGTCGCGGCTTGGCGCGTTTCCTCGAGAGGCTCGCGCGCACTCCCGCGAATAAACGGCCATCATTCACGGGCGTCGTCACCCTGGCAGAGGGAGAGAGAGAGAGGATCCAGCGCGGACACGTGCCGCTAATGAGCTGCACAAAGCTAGGCGCCAATTACCGCGCCGCTGCGACGCGAAGCTCGCGTAAACCCCCTACGAAAGAAAGCAGCGCGCGTTTTTCGAAATTAATTGCCGGCGGATTCAGCGCCCCGCGAGGCGGCTGATTTATTAAGTTGGCGAGCTCGCGAGTGTTAATCATATCTAGGTTTGGGGTTATAATGTTATAGGGATAGTTGGAGCGGAGACGCGCGTGCTCGAAGAATGCGGGAGATTAGTCTAAGCGTTTTCGTAATTGGACAGGTATTGCGGCCCGGAGAGGTATTAATTTCGAGAATAGAATTTCAATTATTCTAAGAGAGCCGTGCCCCTTCATTCGACCGAATAGACTCCGCATAGAAGCGCAGCGCGCCGTGAGTTTTGAATTCGAACTTCCCACGAGAACCATACAGAAAGGAATCTAATTGCGCGATACGCGGCTCGCAATTGGCAGTACCCCTTTGTTAAACAAACGAACAGTGCGCAATAAAGGAGAAGCAAAAAAAAACGAAAAAAACGAAAAAAAAAAAATTGTGCGAAAGCGCAGGATACAGCCGCCGCTGCGGAGAATCGCGAAAAGCCCGCGGGGAGAGTGAAAATCAGAGGGGAGGGCGTGTGACTGCGAAAAAAGAAAATGAAGGGAGGGCAAAAGATGCGAATCGCTCGAGTGCACGCGACAAACGAAACTAAAACAAAGCAGCCTCCCCGCTCCCGCGCGTGCGTGTATCGATCGCGAAAACGACGCCGGGAATATTACCGCGAGCTTTTGTACGAGCGTTTATACCTTTTAACGCTCGGCCCCCCCCGAAGAGGGAGGGAGGACGGGGGGGGGGCATCAATGACGTACACTTTGCGCGGCGAGCCCTCCTCGCGCCCTCGTCGCCCGGCCTCGTTATTAGGAGCTGCGCAAATGATAGGCGGGCTTATTCTTGGTCAAAGGGACCAAGCCTTCTTTTTCGCTCTTTGAAGAACCCCGCCACGTCGACGATGCATCTAATTAAAACTCGGGGCTTGTTTTCCTGCTTTCAAGGGAGGACAATTGAATTATGCTGTAGCGCAATATTTTTAGGGGAGCTGTATGAGCAGCAAGAGGTGGAATTCATTCGAGAAGTAATTTGATTTTGTTTCAAGCTCAAGAGTGAGAAGGTAGAAGAATTGTTTACGAGACAAGCGAACATTTATATTTCTGCTCAAAGTTTATATTTTACCGCACACCTGGATAATCAAATTATTTGCATTTTGAATCTCCCCCTTCGGATTAACAAGCAAGGCACTCGAATACATTGAAGCGCGCAGCGAGCAATTATAATGACGCCGCTGGCGAGGCTAGCTTTTTCAGCGCGTAATCCTCGCGAAATTACCAAAGCCAACTGTTCGTTAACAGGAATTTTTCGTGCCCCGCGAGCGGCGCGGCTCGAGCGCGGAGTCTCGGCTCTAATAGCACACCTCGAGCAGCTGCTTTGCTCGCGTGCTCGCGCAGAAATTCCTTTATGACCAGCGCGATACGATCTGCCCGTTTCGGCTCGGCAGCTGTAAGCGCAGCCAGAAACGGCGGCGCGTTGCGCAAGAAAAAGGAGGCGCCGCCGCTGCCGCCGCCGCAGCCGCATCCTCGGCGGGCGCGATTCAATTAGACGCGCGGAAAAGCCGGGCGCAGCCAGGAAGCGGCAATTAGTCTCGCGTGTCGCTCTCTCTCTCTCGCGTAATTTAATCAAAGTGCCGTGGCGCCGCGCCGCCGTTCGGCCATCCCCGATAGACGGGGCAACAATGACGCCGTCGGCTGAAGCGAGCGCAAGGAGGGGAACAATCGCCAAGTGAGCAGCGAGACACTCGCATCGAGCGAAACTTGCGGGATGTGCCGTAATCGGGTTAGACTTCGGACAGGCTTGCGGATGCAGCGGGAAGAATTGATGCCGCTGCAGTGGGTATAAGTATTGCGTGGGAGTTTCGACTGTTTTCGTGAATTGACGCGTGGCTGATTTTTTTAATTCCGATTCTAGCGTAAAAATCTAAATGGAAATATGAAGCGTAAAAGTAACCCAATGAGTGCAATCAAACTTTTTTTCTCAGTATTTCATCACGCGTATATCCGGTATTCATTCAAAGAATTGATTACCGAATTGTAAAATTTGAAAATTATTTTAGAAATACCATCGAATATACCTGTCAAAATCGATTGTATATGAAATAAAAAAAAAAAAATCCCTTTTATAATTAATAACCGAATTCGCGCTGCATTCCAGAGCAATCAGACCTCCAGCCGCTTGGCCCTCGACAATAAAAACCCTCGAACCCGCTGCAAAATCCGGCCTCCTCGAACGAAATCCCGCTTATCGGTACACCTCCTCGTGCGGCTCGGCGTTTCGCTATCGAGCGACAGAGAGAGAGAGAGAGAGAGAGGGAATATCAGCGGCTTCCCGCTAGTTGCAGACTTAATTAAGCGCTTCTCATCCGTGGGTGGACGGCAGCCGAGCGGCCGCCGAGTGGACGGGAAAATTACCCGCTTCCTGGTGGAGCGAGAGAGCACTCTCGGCCGCTTGCTCTTGGCGCGGCGACGGCTCCAGATGTAATTTACTCGGGCGACGATATGTCACGAGAAGGTGCGTGGCTGCTGCCCTTCAACCCCGATTGCGTTAATCACCGGAGCGGCATTGGGCTCTGATTTTCAGCGCGGATCGCTGAAAATCAAGGCAAGCGGAGGACCTTTCTTTCCTGGGAGCTGAAATTAGTCCTGATTCAGTTTTTGGGCTGTCTGTTGGTGGCCGATTAAGTGACGGCGATTCGCCGCGATTTTATTTTATTTTTCCACTCGCTACGATTCGCCTTTTTTCAGCCTATTATAATTGGGTATTTAAGGAATGTATCGAAAACTTTGACATAAAATGTAAAAAAAATGTTTAAATTCTACAAGCCTCCGCTTAACTTGCATTAACTTATGCCGTTTCTTCTCATAAATGGCCCGTTTTGGTAATTCCGTAATTATTGACGGATCTCTCACTAAATTGAAACGCTTTCTATACTGAATTGTTATTTCATGGATTAGGCGTTGCTGTTCTACTTACTCGTCACACTTCCACCACACTGCTATAAAAGTAATTGCTCTTTCAGCAACACTTACCTGAAACACAAAAGAATATTTAAGGTAAGTAGACGTTTAATTTAAAGAAAATTGTTCGAGATTCTATTTTATCATCTAGTTTAAAATATTTCGGTTCGCAGAAAGCAGAAAATAGTTGAACTATAAAGCAGGTGTTCAAAGGGTGAACTATCGCTGAGAACAAGAGGTATCGACGCTTCGTTTAGCATTCGATAAATTGCGTCAATTCGCAGTCGATGGCTTCTTTGCTTGTCAAGTGCAACGAAACGAGTGCCAAATTGCCTTCATTGCTTCGATTTTCTTCCGAGAACTTCTCGAATGTCTTCCAGAAGAAAGAGGAATGTTGAGACGAATTGAATAGGCGAAGCGTTTCACCAAGTTTAGTAAAGTATGATACGCACTTTATTTAACGTATTATGCTTTCTATTTATTTGGTTTGCCTACGTTTTTTAAGTTAATTGGGTTTTTGTGTTCTGCGAATGTAATAATTTACTTTTATATCGGGGTAACCTATTTTGCATTTGTATGAAAAACTAGTCGGTTCAAAGTTTAGCAGGAATCTGAACTTTTACAATTTAAATTAGTCCTTTACCCAATTAAGAACTTTTTTGTAACCAACAATTTTTTTCAAAATTCATTTAAAAACTTTGAATACATTTAGCCATAAAGACAAATTACCAATATCCTAAACTAGTTTTTATCCGCGTATATACAGTTTTTAAAAGTTCCATTTTCTACGTTATAATAACCCACTAAATCCCTGTATTCCCCCCATCAAGCGAAGCACGCAAGAATACCCCACACTTTCCTAAATGTATCAAACCTTCCTCTCCGCACGCATATGAAAAACTCGAGCGCACGAACCTTAAAAAAAAAAAAAAAGCCGAGTGTATCTATCGTCGACGTCTCTATTAAACCCACGAAAATAAGCAATCTCAGGCATCTAAAAATACGAGAAACTCGAGGCGGGAGAAAGAGAGGCAGCGAGATCCGCGTCGATAAATCTCGAGAGAGTCTATTCCCAACAAAGTCACCGCTCGCGCCTCCCGTCACCGGCCAAGTTTATAATCTCCAGACGACCTCCGCCGTAACCACGAGCCGAGAAGAAGCCAGCTGGGCTCTATTTTTTTCGGGCTATAAATTCAAAGCCATCGGCCGAAGATGCCGCGCCGCTCAATATTTATATATAAGCAGTATACGTATACTCTTAGGCGAGGCTGGAACGCTTCCAGCTTTCCATTCACGATATCCGCGAGTGTCGTCGGGGCGCTCTTCTCACGCTCGCGCGTTCTTGCCCGAGTAAATGATTCAGGTGCTGCTTGGTTTCTTTGTCGGGCTCTCTCTCTCTCTCTCTCGCTTTACCTGCCGCCGTCGTCGCTCTGACTTTTAAGATTGCAGGATTGCCCGTATAATTGAGTTATGTCTCTTAATTAAAGTTAATTATTTGCTTTGGATCCAATTACAAAATTGAATTGCTGCGTTCGAAATTAATTTCGGGAGTGAAATGAATTTCTGAAACGAAAACGAGTTAATCTAATAAGTATAAGCCATCAGATACGTTACTTGATTTTAGCAATGCTTTTAGTTATATTGCAAGTATCTTATAGCTTTATTTTAAACAATATAACTTGTGCCTATTGTTTTCTCGACAAGCTATTTTTAGTATACCTGACAACGAGAAACAAGAAAATTATCTTACCACTCAGTCGTGAAGAGCAGGAAACCGTTTTTCACGCCACCTGCTTTCAGCTGTCATGATTCGTGCTTTTTAAAATAATTTAATTTCAAACAATCTTGTCTAAATCTAGCATAATCATCAGCGGCGTAAAATATACTCTTCCTTTTCGAAGTACTTTCGTTTGAAAAGCAGAAAAATAATTCATATATTCGTGTCATATGTAAAAGTATGAAGTAAAAAGTTTTCAAGCACTCTGTGCTACAAACTGTTTACTGCCTTTTACAAATTCTCTTTATTCTGCATTAAAGCAAACGAAATTCCCAACACGATATCTTGCGTGGAGTGACGCGCAAAAACAAAATTCATGCGGCAATGGAATCTTTCATTAAGGACACTCAACTAGACAGTAAGAGCGTAGTGTGGAATGGACAGGTGCCAGAACTTGGTGGATTTATATATCATTTTTACACCCGTTCGGACAGCAAAACTATAACGCAACATTGTCACACCGGAGCGCCGCGATAAAACTCTTGCAAACCGTTTGTCCGCCGAGCAGAGACCTTGGCAAAATCTTTATCGAGAAATTAAGTGGTTTCGGGCGAGATTTTTTTGTCGCCGAAACCGACGTGTTTCTGGACGGAAAACCAGTTATTCCCCTCTCAGGTATACGATTCAGACGTCGCCCGATTTATTTTATCCGTTTCGAATCCAATTTGTAACCGCCTTATCAAGTTTCTTGCGCGTGACGCAGCTAAATTCGATCGGCCGCGGAGCCTCGCTTCGAAATCATCGAGCGTGAAGGCTCGTTAAGCGAGCCGCGTCCCTCCTCGCGTGAATCGGGCCGATTGTGTGGCGCGGTGCTAATTTCGGTTTTTATGCCGAAAAATGTGTATCGAGGCCGAGGGAGAGAGAGAGAGAGAGTCGGTTTGTGTTTCTTACGGACGCACGGAGGCACGACGGAAATATCGAAATCCGAAACTTAAGGAGCCTCCGCTCTCCGGATTCCCCGATGTCAGCTGTTTTATTTATCTATCGGCGTGGTAGAAAGCGGCTTGCTCGCCGCGCCGTAGGAAATAATAAGCTTTTTTAAAAGCGTCCCCGATGACGATAGCACTAATTCACGAGTTTAGAAGTGTAGCGGGAAGAAGTCTGGTTTTCTAACAAGGTGTATTATTTTCAAGCGCCGTTTTTAGTTGGCGAGAACGTTAGTACGAAAATTATAATCGCATTAGTTAGCGCGGGGCGTGAAAGCAGAACGGAATAGATTATTAGAATACAGAATTATGCCATTATGGTTCAGAATTCATAAGTTGGCTTATTCCTTCATGTACGTAAGGATTAACACTCCGACGTCGGGCTCTATAAATTATTTATCATAATAATTAATAAACGTTTTAAAAAGGCAATTCTAATTCACTTTTCAATCGAAATAAAAGAATATTAAATAAATTGTATAAAAAATAAACTATTTAACTATTTAATTGTATAAAAAATAAACTATTTAACCGAAAGAACTTTATCACAATCGTTTTTTTCCGGTTTTTTTTATCTCTTCGTAAAATAAAATTATGCAATTAACCAAACAGATAACGGAACGAGGAAAATTGTACATCGTACAGTTGTCAAACTGTCCGAAAAATATGCCTATAAAGCAACGTCCAACCTCGAGCGAAAATCAAAGAATATCCACCGAGTAAGCGAAACGCCCCGGAGAGCCCGCAGAACCCACGCGGCAGCCTTTAAAAAAGCAAGGAGAAGCCGAGCCAGCCGGCCCGGCCAAATAAGCGGGAGCAGCAGGATTGTCCTGCTCCGCTTCGTTTCGTTCCGGCTCTCGCACGGAGTATAGAGCCCCGCGCGGGCCGCCGCTTCGCAGAGTTCCTGTGCACGCTCTCGGGGCAGATGGTGGCGGTTCGATTGGCCGACCTTGAAAATGCGCAACTAGTGCCCCTTCCTTCTTGTTTCACGCTATACTAAGTTTCTACGGCGAACGGGGGCCGAGAGAGAGAGAGAGAGAGAGAGATGGAGGAGAGGGGAACGGAAAAGGGAGCGAGGAAGGAAGAAGGGAGCCGCCGGAGATAGGGGATATGAAAAAGCAGAGAGTGCGTGCGCGCGGCGCGAGAAGGGAGAATCGTATATAGCCCGCCGCGGGCACCGACAAGTCCCGGAGGAAGCGTTCGAAGGCCGTTCTTGCTAAACTTTGGCGTGGAAGAAGGAGACCCCGACGCAGTTTTAAATTCGGCCTTTTTCGGAGCCGAGTCGTCGTATATATATACTTATATACTTTGTTTCGTTGGAAAACCGGCACTGGTTATCTGAACGTGTTTTTTAAGAGTCGGTAATTGCAAGCGATATTTGCAAATTACTCATTTTCATAGCCGTGATAAAATTGGTATTCACACATTTTTTCGTGACGTGCGTACGTCGTTTCCTTCGTTGCGCTATAAATATTACGAATGAATCTGTTATTACGCTTTATTCTATTGCGGGGTATGATGATGGCATTAAATAAACGTCATAATAATGAAAGTATTTTTTCGAATCGCAAAGGTATTTTAAATGCTTCTGCAATGGGATAAAAATGTACTCTGCAGACATGTACGTACTTAAACGTACATTGGAAAATAGAAATTATCCGTTTTTATGTTTATGATTAATAGAAAATGGTGTAAGACGGTTAAAAAATTGACTTTTAGTGAAGAAGATAAATAAATGAGCCATCCACAGCATTGGCAGTCCTTCTTTGTCAGCATTGAGAAACTCTGATCTGCCATCACCGCTTAAGAATTCATTCCATTTTTTTTTCCTATACCTGGCATCGATAGTAGCCTCAGGCAAGATACGTCGTATAAAAATAAATATTTTTTACATAAAGTGCCTGAATTCCTTACGAAATTCTCTGCTCCTAAAGTAGTATTACGAAACCGCATATATCAGCTTCGGCAACGAAATGCCGAACCCTCTCAGAACAGTGATCCAAAAGTTTTAATTGCCGCCTGGCACACGAGCCACTTACGACGGAGAAAATTCCCTTTTTCCCACCGAGTCAACGAGCGATAACTCATTCATAATACTCTCGCACCCACCACTCCAGGCAACTCCGACTGCAGCAGCGGCGGCATTGCGCATAAAACGCGCCTGAACTTGAACTTACCGCGGCAAGGCATTCCTGCGAGGCAGATTTTTACGCGCCTCCTGAAAATCAGGACTGCGGCGCAACAGCTCTTCCCACAGGTACATAAGCGCGCGACATTAACAAAGCGAGCTGCTGCCTCTCTCGCGGGGCAGGTATATGCCAGAGAGACAGATATCCCTTTCCGTTTCGAATCCACTCTCTCTTTCTCGGGAGGCTTCGGAAGAGAGCTGCCTCTCT
This sequence comes from Ormyrus pomaceus, assembly GCA_900474385.1. NCBI lineage: Eukaryota > Metazoa > Arthropoda > Insecta > Hymenoptera > Ormyridae > Ormyrus > Ormyrus pomaceus. The sequence goes on from UCOM01000446.1 coordinate 55,441, forward strand.
CGCGCATGCGCCCTGCGCTCTCCTCGCTCACCTGCATGCAAAGCCCGCGCGCCAGCCAGCCAGCCAGCCAGCCAGCCAGCCAGCAGCGGCGGCAGCCTTTTTGCTCTTCCCGGCGTCGTCGCGCGAAACTCTCAGCTGCCGCGCGCGGAGAAAGAACAGAGAGAAGCGCAGGGTTGCCACGCATTCGCGCGCGCCGCTCGTGACCGAGCAGAACCGTCCTGAAAACATGCGCCCGGAGTCGAACACGGCCGGGATGGACTGTGGGAGAGACGCTTCCTCTGTTCTCCGCGCAAGGAATGCGACTAGGGATGTAGTCGATGCAAATCAGAATTGCTTTTTGCCCGGGAGTTCGCTTCTTATGTTTATTTATAGGCGGATAAAGGCTGCAAGGTGCTTCCTGGGCGAAATTTAGTTATTATTTTTGCTTTCTAATAAATCTTTAGTGCCGGAATAATCTTTTGGGTTTTAATTAAGTTGCTATGAAAAAATTCGAGAATAGTGGAAGAAATGGAATTATTAAAATTTTATTAAACAATGGCCAAGCTGAGTCATAAAAAGAATAATAGGAATATCTGACGGGATTTTCCTTTATAGCTTTTTATGACTGGATAAGCAACTCTTTTCGTTCAAATTTAGCGAGTCATTAAAAATTATACGATAAAAACCAGTATAATCACGTTTGTAGAATTTTAAGCTTTATAAAAAGCTTTCCTAGTTTCAAACAAAATTAAAATACTTTTTCGTTCAACTGGCGAAAAATAGAAATGAGCTTGTTTCCAAGCGGAATCATTCTCTTTGAAAAATTTAGTAGAAGAGGTTGTTTTGCTTATTTTACAATATTTCGTAATTTTTGGTGGATGAAATTGCGCCGAGTTGAAGATTTAACCGGAGAAGAATTGTATTTTTTCTTTCTTTTCTGGTGTCCAATTTGAGAATTCAAGCCAACCTGGCTAGAAACAGCCCAGAGCCTTTCAAAGCGGCATGGTACCCCTTGTACCCCTTTTCTTTCTTAAAAAAAAAGGTTTTTCTTAACTGAACGATGAGACTCCGTTTTAAGTCTTCACCACTTTACCCAGCTTTTTTAAATTAATGAACGGTAAGGCTTTTTGTGTAAAGTTGTTTTCAGTCTTACGTCGGAATATTACGGGTTACTATTCATTATTTTTTTAATAAATATAGTAGTAGTAGAAGGTATTTTTAATTGGGGTGGGTTATTTTTAGATCTGAAAAATTCCAGAAGTATTTCCAAGCAAATACGAAATGATCTGGGAAGAGATCAGGATTACACGTGAATAAACTCGATATGTACAGTCACAATATTGCCACCTAATAATGAAATACGTTGCCGATATGTTTATCCAAGCCCGAAAGGTAATACTATAGTTGACAGATAAGTCGAAATGCATTTTTAATTTTTCTAATATGAAGGAAATTTTTATTTTTCTAAAATTAAAAAGTCCAAAATATTTCAGTTCGGGAGTAATAATTTCGCACTGAAAATCAAATGCTTAACATTGGCCTATCGGATGAAGTAGCTCGATTACCCGGACTAAGAGCTGCATTGGATATTAATTGGATATAGGGTGAAATTAGATCATGTACTAAGCAGATAGGTAGTCTAGAATATTCGAATCTGTATTAATACATAAACATCCTTTGATGCGACCCTATATCATAACGGAGAAATACATATTAAAAATGTATTTAGAAGGAGCTGAGCGAGGTAAATAAAAATTTATACATTCTTGATGCAATTTCCTAAGATTTATTGATTTTTAAATTTGATAAACTTAGAGTGAAGAACAGCTTAAAATATTTTACAATTAATTTGCGTTTATTCATTTTATTGAATTCGTAAAGTAAAGGAACTAAAAATATTGAAGTTATAAGTAATTTTAAGACTTAAAAATTACAGTTAAACCATTTAATTCATAAAAATTAATCGCAGCTATTAAAACACAATAGTCAATTCAACAAAGATTCAACAATTTTCTCGACAACCGCCGTTTCGTATTCGATGCAAAAAGCGAGAAAATAAAGTGCAATCAAAGCCCAGAAAAAAATAGGTACTATAGCAGTAGGCGCTTGGAAAGAATAGAACGAGGAAAAGAGGGGCGCGTAAAAGAAGAAAACTTTAAGTGGCGAGAGAGGAAAGCACCGGCGAGTTTCGAGTTTGACCACGCGGGGGTTAAGCGGCCAACAGCCCCAGTAACGTCAGCAGCCGAGGGCCGAGATGAAAATGCGCGACGTCGCCTTAGCCGCGGCGGCAGCAGCAGCGGCTCCCTTTTCGCTCGATATCTCTCCCAGACGAGATAGATATGCAGCCGCCTCTTTCCCTCTCTTTCTTCGCCGGAGCGTACGCGCGCCGAGCTTTTAGCCGGCCTCTCCTTCTTTTTTTCCCTACGTAAATGCAGTGATGAATGGCAAATTATAGATCTCCTGCGCGAGAGGGACTCGACTCTTTTTTGTTTCGGCTGCCTGTAAACGCGGCCGAGGGGGAATCGCCGCTGCTGCTTTTCCGTTTTTGGCATATTCAACGGCGCTGAAAGGATTGGAAATTGTACATTTAAGGCTCAATTTGCCGGCTCGGAAGGGCAGCCGATCGCGCGAGTGGGTTTATTTCGCCGGAGCCGGGCGTTTCATCGGCCGCAGGGTTTCCGAGAGATTTTTCGAGAATTAGGAAAACGTTTAATGAGCTTTGCAATTAACGAGATTCGAAAATGTGAATATTCCCACCCGGGAGGCCCGGGCAAAAGCGTTCATTCAGCGGTGAAACAAAAAATAACGAATTACGCGCCGAAAATCCGAATGGATATATCCAGCTCGCCAAATAGAGCATAATCCGCGGCGAACTGCCCGTTTTTAGGTGCCCCCCCCCCTCCCCCCATAAAGGGAGAGAGCGGTTTATTGCTAAAATCTCCGGAGCGCAAAGCAGGCGCATTATTCGCAATTTCGAAGCGGCCCCGTACCATCGCCGGCGCCGCAATTTCGCGTACTACCGCAGGCGCTCGGCTCTCGCTCTCGCGAGTTTAGTGTGTGGGTCGCGCGAGTTTAGCGCTCGCCAACTGCACCGAGCGGCGAGAAGCGTTATACCTGATGTGCGCAGGGCCGAGACGGTGAGTCATCGCTTGCGCGTGTGCGTTCTTTTTTTTTCGCGGTCGACGAGCGCCACGTTTTTTCCGCTGTGCCTTTTCGGATGATGTATTGTTTTGAGCGTGCGAATGCAAATTGTTGCTTAATGATAATAATTGACCGGGCGAGTATGGCATTGTTCGCTTTTATTCGGCGGCACTGAAAGCTTTCGGGATTATTAATGGAACACGGAAAAAGCAACAATGCTGTTTATTTGTCGTTTTAAAGGGCCCGAGGGCTCGGAAAGTCCATTAAGCGTAAAATATTTGGCCTCGGTCGATTGATTTACCGATGTATTCTCTTACCTATTCGAGTTAAAATTGCAAATAAAAAAAAAAAAAAACAAACTCTAAAGCTTGATTTTTCAGACCGCCGCGTCAAGGCTCTTCCACCGGCAGAGTCACGTCTCCATCCGTTTCGAAACAATCTCCGAGTATGACGTCAGGTCTCGTTGCCCGGAGCGCGCGTCTCTTTGGGCAGAGAGGCCGCTCGGCGAAGCCGCACGTCTAAATCGCCAGGAGAGCGTAAAGTGTAAAGTGCAAAACAAAAACACAGAGCCGTATAATCATTAGCGGCCTTGCCTCGCGCAAGAGCGAATCTCCGCGAGGATTACTTTGGGAGGCACAGAGAGAGAGAGAAAGAGAGAGAGAGAGAGATTCATCATGGTTAGGTTGCGACCTTTACGCAAGGATTACCGCGAGGGGAGCTCGAGACATTTTTAACCCAGTTATATGTATCCCAGAGCAGGAAATCCGTATATTTTGGACGACGATATATGTAGGTCTTCGGCTCGCGAGCGGATTAAAAAGAGGATTAATGCACTTATGTCAGCTCTCTCGCTCTATTGTTCGCTTCAAACTTCGTTGCTTGCGAGTTTGGTATACCGACGCTACGGTCTTCCCGCCTATTTGCTCGGAAAGGATTTCCAAATAAGCGTCACCAATGCAGAGGCAAGTGACAGAAATAAATAATTATGCAGGATTGAAACGTCAACCTTGACAGAGTCATCGACGAAGCGACATCGAGTCCCATTTGTAAGTTTCCAGAAACCATCATCATCATCATTTGCAGCGCAGCGTTCCCCTTTATTCCGGGGGGAAACAAATAGTTCCCAACGAAACAGGAGCTCGAAGGCGAGCCGGCGAAAAGCCTAAACTCATTACTCGCTCCCCCCGTTTTTTTTTTTTTACCGAGAACAAGAGTCATTCGTCGCGGCACCTGGAAGCGCGCTCCGCCACGCGCACCAAAAACTTTTGCGCAAACAGAGCCATTAATCTACGTACGAAAACTCCGGCGGAAAAGTTTCATAAGGCGATCGCGTGGATGCGTGAATGTATTAGAGAGGGGGGGACGGAACGATTCCATAATACTCGTTCGGATGAAAACCGGTTCCGGGGCGATTTCGAAGCGGCTAATTTCTCGGCGAGGAAGAGCGCCGGGATTTTAGCGCGAAAGTCGCGCGGCTAGGTAAATTCGGTTTTCGATTTCTAAAGGCCGCCGCGGGTAAATTAGATACGCGCCCGAGAGCGGGGGGGAGGGGGGAATTTATGGCGTTGCTCGACGTGTTTTGGAATGCGCGGAGATTAGCCGGCCGATCGACGTCATCTCGACGGCGAGGGGGATATCGTTTTCGTCGTCGGGATTTCGAGAAGACTTCGAAGACTTCCTTTGTCTAACGAAGTAAAAGTCAGTTTAAAATACAAGTTTCCGAACGACGGTTGCTCCGAGTGCGTCATTTTAACCGTCTTTTCACATGTTCCATTACAATGATGGAATTTACTCAGACTGTCTTGGCTTCAATTTGATTTTGCCTCTTTCTCGTCTTGTTTGCACATAGCTAAAAGCGACAGTTTCTTTCAAGTTACGAGTTTAACGAAAAAAAAAAAGAATAAAAGACGAAACTTATAACTTTCGAGCAAAATGAATAACGATGTTGTAAATTAAAAAACTTCTTAAATGTTTCGGCAGTTAAACGTTTTTTACACCTCATGCAAAATGTATTTATTCTCGAAAAATCCCTCTTTTAATTTCTTAATAACTTTTATAATACCTTGCGCTGCTGAATAAAAGCCTTCAAAGAACGTGAAAACTGAAAAATCTCTTTAAACTTAATTATAAGTTACGAAAAAAAAAAAAAAAAAAAAAAAAAAATTCATTAGCGAATCGAAAAAGAAAATTATACAAAAGCTCGATGGCTAATATCTCTAAAAATCGATGAAACAGCAATCTATCCCCCTTTTCAAAGAAAGCGGCCTCCCGCCAAAATAAAAATCCCGCGGAGCGTACAACATAAAAGGCGGCCCGGCGGAATAAAGAGCGGATATAGAAAATATAATGAATAGAGCAAAGACCGGCAGCGGGCTTCATCGGCGAAGCGGATCACGGCTGGAATTATGAGCGTATATCACCCTCCTCCGCTGATGCAGAAGAGAATTATCCGGGAGAGAGACCGAAGGGAATGTCGAACGTGCGAGGCGCGCCGCGCGGAAAAATGCCGCTTCTCTAATGATCCTTCCTCTCCTCTTCCCCGCGCTGGCACGGCTCTCAGCTATCTCTCGGGTGAGGTTGGCTCGCGGAGCCGGCGGGAGCGAGGTTAGGTCGCCTCGCGCCGGCTGCACTCGGTGTAATAACGTCGGTCGCGGCAAATGAGCGCGCGAACCTCTAAGCAGGAAGGTACGTTCTAATTCAGGGCTTCGGCGGCTAATTGGTATACGGGGCTGCCCCCCCGAACGGGGACGAGTTTCTTTGACGGGGCGTCAAGGAGAGACTTCGTCTGGTCGTTTGTCTGCGCCGCAGCTATGCAAAATGGCCTGGCTAGATTATTCATAAATGCAAGGAGTAATTGGAGTTTTTTTTAGCGCCGGCGAAAAACGCCGGGAAGAAATTGCTTCTAAAGATAGGAGAATTCAATGCTGAAAGTGAAGGAGGGCTTAAAAACCGTTGATGATTTGCTAAGCAACGGGAGAGTCAAAAGAAAAGTGATTAAAACCTAGGCATTTTGTCCATCTGCGTAATTTCAAAATAACCAGTTTATTCACGTTAAATTGCATTCTCGTGTTTGTGTGCCAGCTGTCGTAAAGTTGGCTGTCGCGTATAAATTTAGATTATTGGGTTACTGAGGCGAATTGATTTGACAAGATCGATATAGATCTCTAATAAAAACGCACACACATCCAAATCTAAGATTAGACTTTCTTGTGCATGAACCAGGCTAAGAAAATTTCGAATTTCATGCCTTTGGGTATAATTTCGTTTCGCTGCTTATTGACATTTTCTTTACTCAAAAGAATACTGCTGCAACATGTTCTTCGATGTCGATGGGAATACTATTCGAATGAAAATTAATATGCATTTAATTCAAAGAATCCATCGCATTAATTCTCGTTAGAAAATGTCCAATGAGCCTGTAATGAAAATTTATTTATACCTTCGGAAGCCAATGTATTCTTCGTTCCATTTACAAGAAAGTATATAGTAGAAAAAACAGAGCAATAAAGCATATATCTTTTTTTTATTGGAATTGAAGCACCTTTTTTATTGGAGCCGTGTAAACTCGGAACATGTATTTTTAAAGGAAAAACTTTAGTAAAAGTCTGTTATCGAACAATTTTTCCTTGATTGATAACGATGTGCTTCGAAGCACGCGAGATCTTTTTCGGCTTCTGAAAGCTCGCAAAAAAATACAGTTAAAGGAGCCACATTGCCGACTCTTGAATTATTAGTAGATCTAACGCCAGTCAGAAAAGAGTTTCACTTCGTAATCGTTGGGCAAAGAATAAATTGGGTTTCGCCACAAGCCGCTTCAAGGTGAAAGTTTTTGTTCCGCTTTAAAACTTTTTGGAGAGTACATCTTCATCGCAATCGAAAGTCTATTTTAAATAATACATTCGATCTAATGGCGTCGGCACTTTCTTTGACAGTGGCAGTCAATCGGGACCTTAAATCAGCGTAATCTCATACTAAGCCAACTTGTTTTTATATTGTGTAGTAAGCACAAAATTACACGAATAACCGATATATTTTAAAACATTTATCGATTGCAGCTAGTTAGTAGCGTGCCAAGTTTCATAACTCTGAGATTGTTGAATATTGAATGTCGCGCAAAAGTGAGATTTTATTCGGTGAAAGTTTGCAATACATAACTTTACATCATAATTTGTAACGGATCGCTTGGAGAAGTCAAACGATAAAAAAATTTTCTTGGCCCAATTTTCTAACTTCAGACAAAATAAATTCTTGCGTTTTTTTTTTTAAATTATAACATCCTGCTTAAATTAAAATAGTTTCAAATTCCACTCATATTTGTACAAATCCTACTCAGCGCTCGAAAACGAACGGACAAACAAGGAAAAAGCTTAACTCCCGAATACCACGGGGAAAAATAGCTAATACTCGGCAAACCTGAAATCATCGCGACGATTCGCCATAATCGAGTCTCATTAATTCTTTCGTCATCGGTTAATGGATCGCGCCGCGTTGCCCAAAAGGCACTCCCACAAATCTGGAATCAATCCGAAAAATTCGAATGATCCCCTTCCGCAAAATGGCCTATTAAGCGACAAGCAAAATCACGGACCGCAAAAAAGCGATCCTCTCGAGTTTCGTTGACGAACCGCAGCAGACACGATAAACTGCCACGAACAATGCACAAGTACAGAGTCACGGTTATTTTCATTCGAGGAGCAAGTCTCGCGGCGAGTCTTTTTATGCGCGTAGTTACAAAAAAATATAGTGACATCACTCGGACTGATTCTTCGGGCACTAAAACTTTGAAATTACGTTAATCCATTCGTGTAGAGATTATGTAAATCTATTTTTCGTTTCCGAGTAACTGAACTTGAAAAATAAACTTGTCGAAGCGTTTCGAGATGTTTTGAAATTAATGATTTTTCAGATTCTGACACGCTTGGATTCAATTCTAGACTCCGCCAGTTATTAGATCGCCCGTCGCCAATGTGGATTACCGTCTGTATAAGAGGAAGTATGAATTATGCAGCCAGAGGAGTGACTATAGAGTTTATATTTTAACGCGTATTCTCCTTTATTAACGAACGCCCAGAGCCTTTCCTTGCGAATAAATCTCTTTTATTAAACTATAAAAAAGTAATTGAGCCATTATAACGGTAGCCTTTGCAATTGCAAATTTTTCCCAGCGAAAATTCATCAAAAACCATTGTTTAAATTTTGCATCCATTTAATGCACATAAGCGATCCTCTCTCTCCGACAAGCTTAAAAATTCGATTTCGTTCCTACGACTACTAAAAACCCGCAGTAAACGCCGATCGAACGCACGCATAAACCTCAGCACCGAGCAGTGACATACTTCAAACATCCCTAATAATCTGATCGTTATAATCAATAACTAACCCAAATAACTCGGCTTGCACTAAAGCTCCGTCGTTGGCGCGCGTAAAGCAGGACTAGCGCGCTTATTAAAATTTCAGGGAAATAAATCAAAGCGCGCGCGCTTTCTCGCGCAATTGGGTCAGCTACCCCGGGATAATGCAGTCGCCGTTACGCGCAAGAAGCCAGCGTCACCTGTCCGCCGTTAAAATGGCTGCTGCCGCTGCTGCTGCTGCTGCTGTTGTGTTCGAAGCCGATGGAGGTTTTATTGCCGCGTTAGTCGTAATAACTCGATTTGCGAGGCCAGCGTAATAAATGACAAAAGACACGGCGGCGGTCTTGGATGGCAATATATATAGTCGCGACGGCGTGCCTTTTTCGTGCTCTCCTTATCCGCGGCTTTTGGAGGAGTAATCCTCCTCGAGCGAGTCTGGAATAGGTAATTAAACGTCCCTTTTTCCGGCTATTACTTCGTTTGGGCAGCGGTAATTAAGGTTTCGGCAAACTGGCAGAAGTTTTCTCGACGACTGGCGTGCAAAGCAATGAGATGTTTATCGTAATTCGCTTAATGTAAGTAAATGCGATACGTGTTCCTAGCTTCTGGGAAAAAGTGCACGCAAAGTTTCCTGATAATTTGAGCTACTTATTCGTAGGTTGGCGTGTGATAGTAGGCGATAAAGTTTCTACTTTTACGATCACGTTTTCTGCTGAGAAATAAAAAAAAAAAAAAAAAAAAAAATGGTGTTGCGTAAATAAGGTGAGGATAAGTTTCCCCGGTACTTGAAACTTGCTAATGACTTTCAAAAATGTTTCTTTCAACGAATTCATTAACAAAAGGATTTTCGGTATGAATTATGACGCTCGAAACTATTTACACTGCGCTAAAAGCTCAGGTAAGCGAAGAGTCGAGTTTTCAAACTAAAGAGATTCCAGTTTCGTAAGTCCGGCTTCATTTACATAACTGAAGATTACGCGAAATCGCGAGATAAAACGTAAAAAGGTAGCCTTATTCTTAGATAAGTATCGCAACGTCTCGCTAAGTCGAATTACCAAACAAGCGAGCGGCAAGTTTGTTGTTGAGATTTGCGGACGCGCTCTCGCCGAACGGCGTATATTTTAGGGTAGCGATGAGCAAACTCACCGCCGGGCCCCGGCAATTGTGTAAGAAAAAGTACCAGAAACTAAGTAGTCTCTTATTTCGCAGGCGGCTCGAGATTGCGCCGAGATTAAAGACTTTGGAAACGCGAACGAGTTTGTGCGCGCCTGGCCTGGCCTGTCTGGCTGTGCGAGCGTAAAAAGGCCTTCCGTAAAAGTGGAAATTGCCTTCGAGACAGATTATTATTTTCAGTTAATGCCGAGCTGCAAAACGTGCACTAATTTCCTTCTGGCCTGCTATTTTAATGATAAAGCTGACGATAAACTGCGCCGCGGACAGTTAAATAGGAAAACGCACGTTGTTCCACGGTGATAATGACATTAGTTGAAAAGTCCGTATATTTTTTGTTTTGAAAACGTCGTCTTTGTTGTAATAAAACGCCTTCGCTTCCTATAAAATGCGCGTAGAACGTGATTATATTACAGAAATCGACAACAGATTACACTATTACACATCTGAAATGATAGCTTTAGGTAATGCGTATACGACTTATTGATCAATTTTCAGTAATTATATAACGAATTTAATCAACGAGTATTTGAGAAGACCTCGTCAGTTGTCTACCATCATGACTTGTTCTAGAATACTGATTTAAATCCGGTTTAGTTTACGCACTATTAAATTCACAATTGAATAAAAATAGTTCTTATCTTCGTTTTCTTTGTGCAAATTTAACTAATTTCGGGGTAAGATCTCTTAAATTAGATTAAAACATTATGAAATAAATGAGATTAACAGATATATGAACGAAAAAAAAAAAAAAAAAAACTGGGTCGGAACGCAAAGTTTTTCTCGTTAAAATCAACCTTGTAATTTTTTTTTTTGTCACTCTTGCTTTATAACTCCTTATTGAGCGTTTGGTCTCCGTAAGTAAAGAGAGTTCCTCTATTATACGTCTCGTCCGACTATTAGATCCCGTCACACTATCGTCATATTAATCAAAGGATTTAATAATAACGAAATTAATTTTCTTCCCGTCTACTCTCGGCGTTCGAAAGAAAGAAAAAAAAGTCCCCCGACCATTCGAACCTAATTCCCAGCTCATCGAGGCGGCTTCTACAATCTCCATAAAAAAGAATTTTATTACTCTCGGAGTCGGGCGCGCTTCTCCCCGAAGAAAAAAAGTCGGTGAAACGGCCGCGCAGTCGAACAAAGAAGCCCGAAATCCCCCGGAGGCGGCGGCACACAGCGCGTTCCGTCCCCCCGAAAAGCTATAGGTTGCGCCTCGGGGGGAAGAAAAAGCGCGCGCGTTTCCACGGGGTCCCTCTCCCGACGCACACCATACCAGCTCTCCCCGGTCAGCTGCTCGTACCGGCTCCGGCGCGATGGCTGCGCAGGTACGCCTGGCGCAGCACACCTGTTCCGCGTGCGCATCTATATATAAACGCGGGCGCACTTCCATATATCCTGCTATCGCGGAAAAAGAGAGTGCGCGAGTGCGCAGCCGCCGGCCATCTGGCTTTCCGGTCAATCCGCGCGCACACCGTCTCTCTCCGCCGTGTGCCTCGAAAAATCCGCGCTAAGTGCGCAAGCGGCGCACGTGCCGGACGAGTTTCGCAAATTATGATCGGCCCGTCGTACACCGTTGTTTGTTTAACGGCGCGGCGGCTCTTTCGCCGCGAGAAGCACAGTGCCGAGTATCTTTCGCGGCGTTTGGGGCCGCTCGCCGATATACAGCGACCGAAAGGTGAGCGCGCGCTGCAAAGAGGCGCCTGGAGAAAGGAGGCTTTAAGAAGGGGGATATACGGCATTAAAATAAATACGCACCAAATGCTACGGTAGGCGAAGGATGATCGATCCGAGCGGCAAGCGGGATTCTCCCAAAATGTAATGACGCTCGAAACAAAGGGAGCAGCGGCTGGCTTTTTTGCACACTGCGGCACACACAGGAGGACGAGCACACAAGGGAGCACGTTTATTATATATCTCTTCTCCGGCACTTCTCTTCTCGGGGAACGTTTGCTCACGTTTCTCTTCACACAACAAGTTTTCACTGCGGGTGTATATGCCCAGTAGGCGCACCAAAACCGAAAGAACTGAAAGAAAAAGCGGCGACGGCCGACGGAAGCACGAACAGCTGACGATATATTTCCTTCTTTAACTTAACTCCTCTCTCTCTCCTTCTCTCGTTCTGTCGGCGAAAAATCACGTAGCAGAGAGCGAGAGACGCTGGAGCGGAGCACACGGCGGCAAGGTTCGAAAAAAAAGGAACTTTGCTTGGCTGACTTGGGCGCACTGCTACCGAGCTACAGTAGTACTAACAGGAAAGCAGGGAGAGAGCGTGTTAGGTGCGACTCGCGTGCCGATCGCTGGAGGGACGCTCGCGCGACTGTCAAGCTCGAGCGTTTTAGAGGTTATGGAAGGCACGCCGCCGAACGAGCGAACGAACGCGCGGCCTCTTCTCTCTCTCCCTCTACTTCCAACTCGCTCGCTCTCTCTCTCGCTCCTTCTCTCTCTCTCTCTCTCTCTCTCTCCCGCGTCGCTTATAGCGAGCGTGTTGTGTATGTGCTAAGGAAGAAAATCTGCCGCTCTCGCACACCCGCCCGCACACACACACACACACACACTCTCTTTCTTTCTTTCTTCCTTGTACTTAAATTCTTCTCCCTCTTTTTCTGCTCCCTACTCCGGCACACACAGGCTGCCAGGCACGGACACACACGCGCTCGCGGAGCGCGCACACCACCCGGAGTCTGCCTCTGGCGCCTCGTGTAATATTCACGCGCAGCAGCTTTCTTCGGAGCCTCTCTCCCTCCTCCCCCGTGGCGGAGCTTGCCACGAGCTTGCGAGCAGCGCGCAGAGCAGCCCCGTTCGAAATTTCGAATTTCAAAGCGCGGCGCGCGCCCGCGCCGACAATATCCCAAGCAAGGCACACTCCGCAGCAAAACGCGCGCTCTGGCCGAGTGCTCGGAAGGGCGCAAAGTTTTCGCCGTTTACTCCAGAGCAGCGCGCGAAAGTAGTGTCGCCGCGCGCGTAATAGATCCGGCTGCTGGGTAAAGTTGTGTGTAAGCACGGGCGGCCGCGCGCGCCAGCAAGTAGAGAGAGAGAGAGAGAGAGAAAGCGGAGCACGCTGGAGGGGGAACGGCCTAAACGAGGGGGGATGAAGAGGGCGGCCGAGCGTGGGGGAGTCGCCGTGACGCGAGAGAGAGAGAGAGAGATCGAATACGCGGATGCGGACGAAGCCGGAGAAAGAGAGGGAGCGCTCACCGCGCGGGCCGCGATATATTTTGGCCGTGAAACTGCAAGCTGCTCCTCATTATCGCCCGTAATTCCGTAGTGCGTCCGCGTCTGTCCCCCCCTCCCTCTCGCTCCGAGATAAAAAAGAAAGAGGCAGATGCTCCAAGGGTGCGGGAAAGGGGTTTGCGCGCGTCTAACCGGGCGGAATTATTGATTGAGCTTTACAAGGTGTAATCTAAATGCCGCGTGCGCTCCCGCTGTTTTATCCGTTGATAAAGCTCGTCTGACTTGCTCGATCTGCATCTACTGATCGACGGCGGAGGTCTCAATTATGCGCGGGACCCTTCCCCCGTCGAGCGGACGATCGAATCGAAAAAAGAATTGGCGTTTTTGCAATTAACCCGCTCATGGACGTTTTTTTTTTCTTTTTGGACAAAACGCGCGACCCGAATGACAAAGGCACGGAGCGGCCGCGTTCGTAATTTCGAGTTAGTGTTTTGCGTAAAAAGTACTCGTAAAAGTGCATGTTGACCGTATAAAAACGCGACGTTTAGATTACTTTTACTGCCTGTAACTAAAACGCTTTATTGCTAAAGTATTGAATACTCGCGATCGATGCCTGCTTCTGCAATAAAATATGGTAACTACCTTGGGCCCCGCATATACTTTCGGCAATGAAAAAGCTTTAAATGACACTTTATACAGTTGATGGCGCTGCTAGTTGAATATATTGAAAATTGTAATAGAAGAAGGATTAGCGGGATTTAATTTTGAGTAAACGCCTTAAGCTGCCTTCCTCGAGCCTGAAATGACTTTAAAAATAGGGCAAGGATTAGGACGTTAACTTTCGCGTTAAGCAGGCACGTAAAACTTTAATTTCATTATACTCTTTTTCAAATCTTTTTCTGAAATTATATTATATTTTAGTACAATAGTGAGAATATTCTTGGAACAAAATACCTTTCATGGATACGTGGAAAATAAAAAAAAAAAAATTTAATCTGCGATTGTTAAATTTCTTCCCCGAATTTTATCAAAAAAAATTTGCACTTTTATTATCCATTTCAAACGAAGTTTTTCTAAGATAAATAATAGAGAAGAAATTTTTATTTTCAATGGCATGAAAAAATATAAAAAGAAAATAAAGGCAAATGCCAAACAACGGGAATAAAAATCACGGATATATAGGAAGGAAAAAGTTATTGAGAAAGAATGGGTAAAAGAAGTGGGGAAGAATTTAAAAAAGAAGAACAAGTGTTTGCAGAAAAGAAGGCAGAATGAGAAAAAAAAACGTACGTCCACGAGGCAGAGAAAGAGAGAGGGGCAATGAGTGAGCGAGCAAAAGAGAAAGAGCGAGGGTGAAGAATCGCGGATGACGGATAAAGACAAAGAGACGCGCATAGAGGAAGAAGGAGCAGCGCGAATGATCGCCAGAAGAAAGAGGATAGTACGAGGCAGGCACTCAATAGGATGAAAGAATGGCAAAGAGAGAGAGAGAGAGAGAGAGAGAAAGACAGACAGACGGACAAAAATGAGCGAGGAGGTGGGGAGAAAACGCAAAGGGAAGGAAAGAGAGACAGAGCGAGAGAGGGGAGGCCAACAGCCGGCAACAGACGACTCGAGGTTGTTGCTTTTGTATGAGCCCCCCGTTTCTGTGTGGGTTGCGGTCCCTCTCTTCTCTCTTTCTCTCTCTCTCGCTCTCTCCCTCACACATGCACACGTGGATATTTACGCCGACACACCGAGCGACGAGATGAGGACAGACGTTGGCTCGACTACTATCCCTCTCTCTCTCACTGTGCCTTCTTCGCGAGCCGCCGCTTTATATACAGGGTGTGTGCGAGAGATAGGCGGCTAAAATCGGCAAGCTTTTTTTTCTTGCCCCTTCTCGTCCCGGGGAAGGTAATTGTTACCGGGGAGATGATTTTCGTGACCCGCGCCCGAGATTTCATTGTTATTTACCGGTAATTTCGCCCGGGACTCTGGCACGATCTCGTTTTATTGCTTGTTAGAGCTGAGTTGCTTTCGGCCCGATAGACGCTGAGCTGTCCGCGTTGAATTTCATTATAATTAACGGCTATCGGTTTTTCTTCAAAAAGTGATCTGGGATATTTTTGATAACTTTTCGAAACTGGGCTGTCGAAGCCGAGGCATTTCTAGCGGTAAATGCGATTAAAAAATTTTCAGCGGATGGAAATATTAAACGGCTGAATTTGTTGAAATTCGAAACAGAGATAATTATTATTTATCAGCATTTTTGAAGCTTCGTTATTGGTATCACAAATTTTATTATATTGCATTGCAATAAAAATTGGTCACAACATTTTCATTCTTTATTATAAAAAGAGAGTAACTGCTTCGTAATACAAGAATAATAAAGATAATGTGAAAATCCATGTCAATTATAATATAATCGCAGATGCTCTTTTATCCTCCGACATCAAACGAAAGAATTATAATGATTAAAAAATCCTACTTTAAAATTTTCAACAAAAAAGTGATCCCGACTAATGCAATAAGCAAAGAAGTTTAATGTAGCAAAAGCGTCATAAAAACCTTTTTAGGAAAATGAATTTAAAAAGTTTTATACTCTCATATGCAGCAATTAAATTCCCGCGATACATTCATTAGTGTAATATAAATTTTACAACCACATACCTCGGATCTTAAATTAATGCAAAAAGAGAAGGACAGTTTACGGTCCGCTTTATGCAGCGAACAAACAATAAAAGTCAAATATGAAAATTCTTCTATTACCTACATTCGCAACCTCTACTTGAACTCTGACGGGGTCAGTCGCAGAATTTCTGCCCGTGCTTGAAGGCTATTCCAGTTATTTCAAGGAGATGTTGCGTGCGAGAATGGTTGCTTCAAGCTTTTTTTGGTACCGATACCATTGTTTATTTCTCGAAAATTGGATGAATTGTAGTGTGTATAACGTTTTCAGGAATCAATTTGTACTGTTAAAAGAACTTTAGGAACAATTCTTTTTGTGGAAAATTCTTATCAACAGATTAGACAATTTCATTTTCTTAAACTACAATAATTTACGTGCACGCTGTCAACTTGGAGGTTTTATTGCTGAAAGAAGTTCAAGAGTTTAAAATTATAAGTGGTGTATTTTATAATTAAATTAGTAAGAATCGCATTGTATTTTTGCTTGCATAAAGGTGACGGGCAAAAAACAAAAAGAAGAACGGAAATATACTTAAAAGCAACGCTTTTTTATAAAACTGTTTCGATTTTTAGTTAAATGGAATATTTCGTTGGGTCTTTTTTCTTTATCGAGAAAACCGTTTACACTTGTTCCATATTTGACGAATTATGATTTTTGCGAAGCATAAATATCAGTTTTTTTGCGAAATTAGTTTCCTTCTTTTTCGATAAAGATGTTACGAATGACGGCAAAAACGAGACGAACCGGAATGATCGATCGACGAAAAAACTTAAATATTACAAAAACTCTTTAAATTGAAAATTGACAAAAAATCGTTACACCGATGATCAAATACTCAATAAAAAAGTCCTGAACGATCGTCAGCTTATTATAACAACTTCTAGAGCTCTCTCAAGGTTAAAGTGTTCCCATCGTGAGCCGCTCGGGCTCTTCCGTCCGAATGCCTCGCGATTCCTCTCAATACATCGGACACGTTTTTCTAGCAGCCTCTCAGGACCCATCAAAGGACCCAGGCACGAATGAAGCCGACCTTTCTTTGTCTCCGCGCTGCACTTTTTGTATACGCGCCCGTTCCAGGGGTCGCAAGATCCGCGCGCGTTATAAAGGCGGCGAATTTTATAGTACGTTATATACGGTATCGAATTGGCGGCGCATTGTGATCTGTCGGGGGGAGGGAAAAATTGAATGCGCGAGCGGAAGGTGGGGGGTCAGAAAAACGGAGAGACAAAAGCGCGAACGCGTCTGTAGCGGAAAGATTGGCAGAAAAGGAAATATTACGAGATTATGAACAATCGTACGAGCAGCTCGGAGCGCGTCTCGGAAATCGAGAAAAGCATTGAGGCTCAAGGACACTCACACGCAGCCTCTGCGGAGAAGAAAGAGCGTAAAGAAATGAATATATCGCGACGCGCGGATGCGCATTTTCTTTGGTGATCGTTTCGCGTTTTATTAAACTGTAAAAAGTATCGCTCTGTAAATAAAAAATTGCGAGTAAATTGAACGTCTCATTGTGGGCATTGTACCTTGTATCGACGCCCAAATGGTTTTTCTCCAGTTTCCAGATTCACCGCTCTGAAGGACCTTGAACAAAAGCGCCGCTCGAGACCGAGAGAATAGAACGAACGAAAGTAAAAACTTGGAAAGCGGAAAAAAAAGGGGGGACAAGAGTGCGAGAGTGGAGGATCCGGCACAAGGACGAGCGGATCAGATTAATACAAAATATAAAACTCATTAAAAGAGGGGGCCGCGCCGCGTCGTTTCGCTTAAAAAATAAAAGAGCCCGGGAACCCGGAGAGTGGACAATAAAATGCAGAGTGGGTGCCGAGGGGGGAGGAGGCTTTTCTCGGGGGTAGATCGAAACCTCGTTGAACGACGCTGCTTTGTGCCAGTTTGGCGAACACAGGATGGAGGCCGTCAGTGTGTTTGTGTGTGTGTGTGCGCGAGGCATAAAGAAGGCGGGCACATAGCTATGCGCTCCCGCGAGAATAAAAGGGAGAGAAGGAGCAGGCGAGAGACAAAGGGGGGGAAGGGAGATAGAGCGAAGAAGCGGCGGTGCATGCTTCTTGTCAGGCAAGACGTGCGTGCACGTATACGCACGCGCGGCTCAGAGTGCGACTGAATGCGATTCCGCCGGTTCCCGTGTGTCAGGAGCTTCCTAGGATCGAGCCACGCACAAAGGCCTGTGTGTGCAGATACGCCGGCCGCGAGTGTGCGCGATATCGGTGAGCGCGTTTACGTCTTAGTTCGGCGTGTATTGCCGAGCCGAGTACAGACAATGCCGAGCTCTTTTATACAGTCTGTACGGAAAATAAGCACTCTGCCGAGGGCTTGCGTAATGCCGTTTTTGTGCTCCCTTTAATAATAATTCATTACCATTATCATATGGGATTACGTAAAATGGGATTGGATGTACAAGACAGACTGATCTTGTCGCGGAGAAAGATTGTCAGCGGATGTAACCGGAGATTTATTGATTAACTTTTGTTGAATTAAATTTATTTAATTCTGGTACTCACAGACAGACAGCGAGTGAATTTCTGGGTACAAAATCATTTTTAAATTGGTTAGACATTTATAAACTGAGATATTCATGCGACTTTCATTTCAACAACGACTGGACATGGTTTTAAGTTACTCGAATGCAAAGAAATCACCTAAAATTCGAGGCTAAAAAATGATCTTCCATTCCAAAAAAGCACTGTGCATATACCATTCTGCATACTCGGGCGAAAAAATGAGCACATTAGAAAAAGTGAACCCGAGCGCCTCCATAACGGGATTATCCCCGCTGAATCCCCTTCTGCGACTCGGCATTTTCCACGTGTCGATGCGCCTCTCGAGAAAGCGCAGGAATTGAAGAAGGCCTGGAAAAATATGAACGGCGACACCCTTGAGCCTCGGGGCAAGGAGGCAAAGGGTGTACAAAAATAAAGGAGAGCTACGGGGCGGCGTTTAAAAAATGTAGGCTCCACTTCTCGGCGGGCCCCGCGAAGGGTGAATCAAGAATTTCTCCCGGGACTGGCTTGGGGTAGAAAGCACCGACGGCGCGATCGTTATTTTCTCTCCCTCCGTCTCATTCGGAAGCGTCGCGACGCGGCCCTGTGTACTTTCTTTATCGTCCTCTCTCTCTCTCTCTTTTTAATTCTCTCATTTTCTATTTTTAACCCTCGCACGCGCAGATTGCACTCGCCGCCCGTTCTCACGAAGAGGGAGCGAGAGAGGGAGAGAGGGACCGAATGCTATTAAAAGTTGACTCTCCGGCTGAACCATGATCTTTAATTTTTTATGTTGCTGTCCCGTTGCTTCGGGCACTGCATATATAAAAGCGGCAACGGAGTGAGATAGAATTGTGAGTTTCCGAGATTGATGGAGTTTCGTAGATTGTATTATTTTCGGAAAGTGCAAAATTCCTGTTAGACACTTCTTCGACAAGGATGAATATTTGATCAAATTCAGATACTTTGTTGGGTTACTGTTTCATAATCTATTTATAAGAAGCGACACTTTACGGCACCTTAATTGAATGTCAGTTTCGTATAGAGTCTTGCCTCACTTTTGCAAAAAAAGTCATTCGTGATTTATATCTTGCAGAAGGGAACTGAATCGCTTTTATAACTACCGCGAGATGACTTGATCGATCGTAACTAAAATAATTTCACTGATTTTAATAATAATCATGAGCGACAGATAATCGTTCTTAAAAGTTCCGCATAAATGATGCATGCGCCGTCACGTAAAACCAAAAATAGTCAGCAATAAAACAAGTAGTAATTCAGTTTGTTTACAGCTCTACGGCTGCTAAAAATAACGCGCGACCAGTTCCCGCGTCGAATCTCAACAAAAAAAGAAAAAGAAAAAGAAAAAAGAGAAAAAAAAGACGGCGAGCGGAAAAGGAGAAGAAGAAGAACACCCTGAAAGCTCGGTACCTCGTCAAAGGCCAACCCGCAAATACACAACTCGACATCCTCGACAATTACGGCAAATAAACACATTCGCATCAGCGGAGCGTCTGCTCTCCCTGCCCTTTTTCATTTTCGCCCACTCGTCGACCCCAGCAAAGAGAGACTCCTCGGCGTGCCCTACGAGTCCGCAGACCTCATTCACGCGCGACTCTCGAGGTCTCCTCGCCGAATGTGTATAAAAGCTACCCCTTTTCTCCCTCCAGAAGGGTTTGCCCGTTCGAGCCTTTTTCTCTAGGCAGTCGCACGAAAAGGGCACCGAGTGCGTCTCGCAGCTCCCAGCCACCCCCTTTTTTTTTTATTCTCTCTCCGCGCGCCAGGCATTAGAAGGAGCCGCCGCCGATGTCGAGGCTCGCGTGTCCCATCGAAAACGGATCCGTAGGGAGGAGGGGGGAGGACGGGGCGGGGGAATCATTCGCGTAGGAAAATAATAATGCTCCTGGGGCACGAATATTACGGAGCTGTAGGATGTATGGGTCTGTTGTGGGATTGATTTTTTCCTGAGTTACGAGGGCTTGGCAATAATGCTTGTCTAGGAAAAAGTGTTAAAAATATACGAGGGGCTGAATTCGGGATGAGATGCCTGATGGTTATTTGGTACTTTGCCGTTTTATTGTCAATCGTGTTTTGCTTTATGATAGTACCAGTTACAAGTTTTTTTTAAAGTAGTTCTTTGAACATTCAGTCAAACGTTCGATCACAAAAGTTTCCCAGAGTGCCACGAGTGCCAAACGATGTAACTTACACTGAAAGAAGAAATATAGTAAAAATTACAAATAATCTTGTAAAAGTTACTATACTGTCTATAGCAAAGCCACCACAGACTGCCAAAACCCAAAAAATTATACTATACTTTATAAGAAATTTTACTGTACTGTTTAGTAAATTTTTCTATATTTACAGTAAAATTTCCTATATATGTAAGAAATTTTACTATACTCTGTTTGTAAATTTTCCTATAAAGTATAGTAATTTTTTGGTTTTGACAGTCTGTGGCGGCCTTACTAGGCAGTATGGTAATTTTAACAAAATTTTTTTCTCAGTGTAGGATTCAAAATAATTTTTATGACTATATATGCGGAGCAAACGCAGTTAAAAATATCTTTGGAGACAATTTGAAGTTTTTATGAAAGAAGAAGTGAAAATAATTTTGAAGTTCAAAGCTGCAATCTACGGCTTTGGCGCTGAAAATAGAAAGTACAATTTAGTTCTCAATAAGCACGACTTAAAATTCAAAATATTCTTTTTCCACGAAACAGCGTAACATAATTTATCTTTCTCATTTGCAAATTTTTCTCCCCCGCTAATAACTGGTTAGATATACATTCTGTACTTTTATTTTAAACTCTAGTAAATAACTTTTGTAAAGTAGTGAAACTAATTGCCCAAGGCAAACCAAATTAGTCAATTGTCTGATCTTCAATTATATATTACGCACCCTTGGACAAGTGTACACTCTCTTGAAAGGGCGATCGGTAATTGGAGAATGTGATTATCAGTCAGCAATATCCATTAATCAATTTGATTACCGTAGCAATATTCCGAGATCTACCATTGATATATCACCATCGTCCGTCGGTCTTCATTCACACCTCAGATGCGCCCGCGATTAATCAGCGCGTAATCCAGCAAATTTTCCAGCGAGATTTCTCAAATTATCCACTGCTCCCCGGGGAAAAAGTATGCAGCCCGCGAAATGGATATCAATCAGCCTGGAAATTTAATTCGCGAAAGACATCAGGAGTAACAAACTGCGGCCATTTAAATGCTCCGCCGGCCACTAAATTCTCGCATTTTCCTTCATCAAATCCGACGAAAATTACAAGCTTACGCTTCCTTCCTCGCTCTCCGGGCATCGGGAGGCACCTTCCTCTCGCCCCGCCATATCTCACGCGAGACGCGACGCTAAACGCCGCTTTCAGCCGCGCGAATTAAGATTTATCGCGAATTTCTGCCTCTCGGTCTTTCTCCGCCGTGGCGCGAGACTCGGAGCTTCCGCGTCGCGCCTCGGATATTCCGGAAATTGAGGCGAGAAAAGCCCCAGAAACACTTGGCGCCGCGGCCGTCGCAGAGCGACGGGGCTTTGTTACCGAGACGAGCTCCTGAGGGATCGTTGACGATCGATGCGCCTAAGTGGAGCCGGGCGTTTTTGCTCGGTTCTCTGCCTCTAGGGAATACGGGGCTAGAAGCTTTTCACCTGATCATTTCATATTGTCAAGTGCTGGTTAATTAATTTTATATATGTGCAATTTTTTTAACCTCAAACATACAGGTAGTCAAAAAAAGTCGTTAACGCATTTCAATATTGAAGTAGTTTGCTTTTTTGCAGCAGGTATACGGTGCTTCATATTTTATAGATTGATAATTAATGTGCTCAAAAAAATAAGATGCTCAGTGCATTAATAAATTTTTGTATATGAAAAAGATAAAAAAAAAAAAAAAGAAAAAATATATTTGAAACATTCGAAATGGGGAGGATAAAAGTGCTGCAAAAAATGGGAGAGGAGCAGACACATCAATTAATTAGCGAGAAACCGACGTAGAAAACAAAAAGAAGAAAAAAAAGGAGAAAACAAATAAGCGGAGGGGAAAAGAGAGTAAACTGCACATAAGAGAAAGAAAAAAAAACAGTCTGCTCTGCTGGTGAGAAACGTATTTGAAGAGAAACCAACTGATATTTTCGTGACAGACGTTTCCTTCTCAAGATCGTTTTCAGCTAAAGACATAAATAAACGATCTGTTTTCTTTAAAAAGGCCCGTTCTCTTTTAGGCTTTGTCTTGTAAAAATAATAGAAAATGCGCTTCGCTAAATTGTTAAATAAAAATCGGTATTCTTTTCTAATTAAAGTTTCTAGAACGTTCACCTTCACCAACGATATTTTACTTTCGCTCTGAACAATGAGCGAGAATTCTAATTACGTACCGCGACCCGCCAATGTTTAGAGATTAACAAACCGAGGTCAGCATTAGAGATACAAAAGAATGCTAAGTACACGTGTAGCACGTAACGCGCGAATGCATGAAACATGAAGAGGGCTTTCTCGCGAATTCAAGCCCGAGCAAACTGAATTCCATTCGTGCTATTGTATTACTAAAACAAACTGCGCGTTCATGCACGCACTCCGCCTCCTAAATCTTGGAGAAGCTAATATTTCAAGGGCATTTTTCAAGACGGGCGTTAATCTTTAACGCTTCCTCCATCCCCGCAATAAGACTCGTTTCGTTTGATTCGCAAAACCCGAAGAGGCGAAGCTGCGCGATAAAAATGTCGGAAAAGCCGGAGGAGCCGAAGTGGACACTCGTCGCGGCGAACAAGTGGCCCGGGGGCCGCGACTGACTTATAATATCCCGCGCTTGCCAAAGCGCCGCCGCGGTTTTCTCGATGAGAGCTCGAGCTGCTCGTCGGCAGCGGCGCATAATAATTTCTCTCGCGAGGGGCGTCGGCAATTATACGAACGTGCGCGACATAATTAAGGACGGCGACGACGACTTGTTGCGGTCGATGCTTTGGCGCTGCCTCGCGACCAAATTGGGCTCGTCGCCAAGTCAGTCGGCTTTGCACGCCTGTTTGACTGGCCGATGGCTAATCCGACTGGATGTGCCGGATGCGCAGCGCGAGGCCTCTTATTAATTACGCTTAATTCAATTACGCCCGCTTGGCGCGCGGATGACGGCTCGAGAGAGAAAGCTTCTTTTTGCGCAGCAGAAGGAGTACATTGGATGACGCGATGGCGTGACTATATGCGCGGAGGCTCGGACAGTAATGGCATTGTCGCCTTATCGATGTGCTGATATCAAATGTGCATTAGCGCGATAAGGATATTAATAGAGAATTTTGCCGCGACTCGAAATATTTTTGCTTCCGGACGAGCGCTTGATGGGTTTTTATTTATCTCCGGGGAATTTTCGTACAAACATTTGTCATCCACTGCGAGTTGAATATTTCATAAGAAAGAAGAAAAAAAAACCTTTATTTTACCTTCTTACTACAAGCTTGCAATATTTAAAAAAATGTCAATAAATAAAAGAAGCTTTATTTTCAATAACCGACATAAGCAAGTAAAGTCCGCATGTTGGCAGTACCTTGCGTCTCAAGGCAACAAGCATCTCTGATAAAAAAAAAAAGAATTAGAACACGCTGAAAAGTAAAGACGCGCGCGTACGTCTTCTCTCTGCCGCAGACGAGCAGATTCCGCTCGAATGGTTGTGTCCTACGATTTAAACAATTCCATCTGACGTTCGTATCGGCTGGCAATCGCTTGGAATATCATCTGAATCCGGAAACACGAGATGACAAACGCGTGCCGACTGTCGTAAACCCGCGAACGCGAAACCTTTGTCTTGCCCGACGAGAGGGAAAAAGAGGCGAGGCCGCTTTGATCTTTCTGGCGTCCTCGCAGCTTTCCACGTATATAAGCCGGCTGATATATTATGTCGATATCTCGAGAAACTTTACTCGCAGCCGGTGACAGTTCCGCTGAAAGGGCGCGCGAGCGCGTCTTCCAACTTTTTAACGGATCGTATCCTCTGTACTGCCTGACAAATTATTTCGTGCGTTTGAATACTCTGGCGTTTCGATTCCTTTGCACGGAGAGCGCTATTCAACGTTTCAGATATGGAGCTTAGATTGTACTGGCAGAATCACTTTTCGTTCTTTCGTGCTAGCTTTATTTTCTTTTTGCGAAGCTTATCTAAATTGCATTGGGGAAAGAAATACAAGAGCGAGGTCTGCTGATATATTTTTCGATTCAGCAACGAGGCTGATTATCATTCATTCTTGGAAAATTGTGTGCTTTATAGGTATTGATTAAATACAAGAGCAACATATAATCAAAGCAATAACGAGATTAATTTTAAAACTACCATTCTTCTATTCGTAATTTTTTAAATAATTTATTTAAATCAACCAAAATTGCATCTACTTGAACAAGGCTATCCGTAACATGTATCCTTCTCGGAAACTAGTTCACTGATTAGTGGTTTGACGGACGTTACAAGACCTTTGCTACAACGGTCTTGTACAAAGGTATCATCAAGTACTAA
This sequence comes from Ormyrus pomaceus, assembly GCA_900474385.1. Classification (NCBI taxonomy): domain Eukaryota; kingdom Metazoa; phylum Arthropoda; class Insecta; order Hymenoptera; family Ormyridae; genus Ormyrus; species Ormyrus pomaceus. The sequence continues at coordinate 79,929 of UCOM01000446.1, forward strand.
TCAGTTTCGCATTCCCTTTAAAGTCTAATTAAAGTAGGTTAGTTACAATAAATTAGAGATAATACTGCAAATATTCTTTTTATTTGGAATTTGTTTGATTAAAGCTGATTCAATTTCTTTAAGAAATTGATATTTCAAAATAGATCAAATTATCTTTTTAATTGATATAACTATTAGGAAATGATTAACCGCTAGAATTTTCTAATTATAGAAAGATAACTTTTTATTAAAAGAAAAAATACCATTGTTAATTTAATATAAAATTCTATATTTATTGTAGGCAAAAAATCCTACTAATTTTCTTGTCAATTCCATCATTTGTCCAACTCCAAATCAAAAGCCCTCAACCCTCATAACAGCTAAATCTCCCACCAATTCTGTAGTCCTAAACACACATATTAATCCCTATCACAATCGCACCTGCCAACTCTTGTTTGCACTTCGCGAAATTAGCCTTCCCTCCCCGTAACCTTTCCCCTCACAATGCTCATTAGATAGCTGATCGATGCAGTACCGTTTTTTCTCCCCCTCCCCCCCCCCCCCCCCC